>OVBE01013994.1:1265-12327 GCA_900406425.1 Iberis pinnata | reverse complement strand
ATCTCACCAGTATGCTTATTAATCTTCCATCTAGAAGCCTTGCATTTTGGACAATTTGTAACTTCCCTCCATTCCCCCAGTTACAAGATGAGACACAACTTCAANCCTTCTCCAACATTTTTTGACCCCTGATTCTCAAGAATACGATTTGATCGATTAACTTTCCACTTCCGTAAGTCTCTTTTGTATCTCCGTCGAAATCGCGACTACAACTCCATCGAATTCCAATTCCATCTTCGTCGAAGGTAAAGAAGTTTCGTTGATTACGGGTTTCGAAGAAAATAAAAAATTGCAGACGATTAGATGACACTATTTAAGAGTTATAGAATAAAGTAGCAAAGGAAATCTTCTTTTTAGTTGAAATTTCGCTAAGTAAAAAGAAATTAAAAGGGAAACGTCAAAATAATAAGTAAGTTTTCGCGGGATCAGGTACCGCTTCATAAAATATCAAAATAACACTTATTATCCACTATTACAAATGTTGGCAACCCTCGCGACGTCTACGATAGCACTCCAAAAATCCGCGCTATCGTGGAATGCTATCAATACTAGTTTTTCTTGAAGTGATATATGTTGCAGGTGACCACTGAAAAAGAAGCAGGAGGCAGAGTTGACACAGATCATGTCCATCAGAGTGGACCATGTGGTAGTGGACAACATGGTTCTAACACAAACAAAGAATTGGTAACAGAGAAGGTAACAACAATTCATGACACAGATAAAATACCATAAAACATATACAAACTAATATGTTCCTTTGTCCGGAGATAATTCAGATGGAAGTAAAAGGTGTAGGTGCCGGTGATGAGCCTGCAGAGATAATGGCTAAGGACACAGAGGATAAGTCGAGACCAGATATAGCTATTGAGGCAAAAGATATGTCCCGTGACAAGGTACTTCAAATATTGTGCCAATTATCACATAATCATTGTTTATAGCAGTAACATTATATGTTTCAGGTGCGGTGTCCACAGGCAATGGAAGTAGATGCACGTTTATAGGAACCACCTAGCTCGAGGTGGCCTATATATGCATTTCAAGTTGCTAAAATAATATAGTCCATATATATATATATATATATATATATATATAAGATATTAATACATAAGCCTTTTTAATTGAGTAGTCAGATGTAGACTATGCCAGTGACGTTAGTGGTGTGATATACTATGTTTGTAGCTTGTTTTTAATCTTGTTTTGCATTCATTCTAGCTAGATCCATGTGCATTTAGCTTAGTTTAGCATGCATTTGCATTTTCATTTCATTTCATTTCATTTCTACAGGTGTTAGAAGCGGAAGAACTGAAAACGGGAATCGAAGGAGCTTAAAAGATGCAAAAAGATGAGAAGTGGAGCTCTACTGGTTTAAGGTACTGGTTAGTACAAACCGGTACAGGCGAAACAGAGCCGCACGAGTTTAAGGTACTGGTTTGCACAAACCGGTACGAGCAAAGATTTTTGACCAGGGACTAAGCATCGGTTTATTGTACCGGTTTGCCTAAATCGGTACACACAAAGAAATTCAATACCGGTTTGGCGTACCGGTCAGGCCAAACCGATATCAAGCTGAAAAGTCAACTTTGGACTTACCCTTTTTGGTTTAACCCAAATGTTTATGGGTTAACCCAATGCTTTTTTAAGATACTATCTAAACACTTTTACCTAATTTTTAGGTATCTCATGCTTTTTCCTAAGAACAACTTTGTAAACTTTTGGATCTTTTGCTTATTTTAGTTTGACTTGTTGCTTTTAATTGTTTTTTTCCTTCAAAATCTTCTTCTATCTATGGCTAAACACATTTCTAGTCTTGGATTTGGTGTTTACCCAATGGATAGTGAGTAATTCCCTTTTAAGCAAATGATTAGGTAGATTAGGTTGATAAGGTAATGAATCATGATGTTTAGGGCTTAGTATCCTCACGTAGTTGATGTTCTTAATGCTAGATTTAGCTTGATCAATTGAATCTAGATCATAGGTTGATTTGTGTCCGAAAGGTGTTCGATGTAATTCCTGAACTAATCATTGTATGCTAAATGAGGCCTAACCAAAGAGATTTGTGTAATTATCCAAGAAATTGTCTTAATTGCGTGATTAGGGAAAGGATTAGTGACATGAAAATGGATTAGTCGATTTATGGAATCTTAGACCAAGGATTAGCTTATTAGTTGGTAATTAAACATCATGGGATTTCTGTTGACTTTTGTTCACTTTTTTAAATTTCTGTTGACTTTTGTTGACTTTTTAAATTTAAGTATGTTTGAGTGTTTAAAACCAATCATTCTTATTGGCTTAGACTAGATAAGATTCATATAGGATTAGTGTGTTTATTTTCCTGAATTTGGATTGATTCTTAAGTGTTATAATGACGTGAATAGACTTAAGATATTTGCTTAGACATAGGTTCAACAAAACTTGTGTTTATCATGGTGCCCCATCCCCGTGCTCGAAACCAGATTTCAGTGCTGATTATGAATGTTACTTAGATGTTACACCTCCTAAACCGCAACATAGCAAGAATATCGATCACGTGACGTGGTTAATCTATTGTTTATGTCCATCAAATATAAAGACAAATGGATACTTAACTATATATATATATATATATATATATATTTATATTAACTACATTGTTATTTTACTCCATGTTACACCAACCATTTATGTTGTAGACGTCCATGAAAGTTCATATAGTGTTTTGGTACAATTTCTTTTTCATCTTAATTATTGTGTTTATCGAACATGGTACATGGACAAGTTACGGTAATCTTGGACTATATATATTGACGGTTGACGTATTCTCCTTATTAGGGGGATGATTCAACTGAATCGGGGGATACACTGGTGGACGAAGCTGGTGGTGATGATGGTGAGGATGATTCCAGTGGAGCTGGAGACACAATGATCGAGAAAGAAGGACTTTATCCCGAGAGAAAGGTACCTCGCCAATATGTCCCTGATTTAAAATCTACGTCTATGTGATCATGTCCACCTTATCAAACGTTTCCACTGTATACTATTCAGTAAACCGAAGTATCTACGGATAAAATGACACTTAGTCAGATAAAAAGTTATGGGAAGAAGCCAGTGGGGGTACAAGAAGGACAGTTTAAGAGGGTCAGAAGACGTCCCAATAGGTATCGTCTATCNGCCCCCCCCCCCCATGTCCATGAATCTTTCGACAAAGTCGATGTAACATTAAAAAATAAATTTATGGAGGAATTGAAAGCATACAAGGGCAAGTAAGTATTATATGTTTGCAAGATTAACTTATACAAGTGTCTTTTATAAACATAAAATTTATGTCCAGGATTTATAATGTGGATGGACATCCACTTTTCTGTTCCATATTCGAGGACATAGCTACACCCCAGAAGTGGATTGATACACCGGTGAGTATAAATAATATCATTCATTTTATAATTTTAAATTAGAATTATCAGTTTAAAATTTAAGTTTAATACATCATGTGGAAGCACTATTGAGTCTCATTTGGCATAAACTTGGAGATAGATTATTAGAGGACAAAGTTTCCATACTTAACATATGGTTCATCCGTTTGCTAGTTGACGAATATGGTCAATATATTAGTAAAAAACAGAAGCACGATGGAAATGGAACAGCACCATAAAGAATTTTTTCAATGGACTCGTCCCAAATCGATTCAGCAAACTACCTTGGTATTCTCACATCGACACTATTTACGCCCCTATGAATTGGGGAAAAGAACATTGGGTTGCACTTGTGATCGACTTGAAAGAAGGTAAGATTGACATATTATATTCCTTCCATGGTGGTTTCACTAAGGAATAGGTGGACGAGATTTTGAAGCCCGTGGACGAAATACTTGCTTTGGTTGTCAACACGCTGGTGAACATAGAACCTGCTATAGTTTGTGTTTCGGCTTTCTTTGAACACTGTAGTAGTCAAGTTCATCGAGCTTCATGCACGGATGATTGACTTCAAGGGTATCACCGAGGAAATAGTGGACAACATGCGATGTCGGTACGCAATCGAGTTGTATGAGGAATACATTCACCCAGTCATCTAGTTGCTCAAGTTCTATTTGCTCAGTTTAAGTTTCTTACATTAGCACAAAATAATCAGAACAATGGTCTATTTTTTTAACGGTTTCTTTTGGTGTCATTATGAACAATGTGTTTAGACTATGCTTTTAAGTGACAACATAATATATTTTCAGTACTCATATCATTCTCAGCCAATTGACACAATCATTTAAAATGTTCCATTTGAATTATGTCTACCAAAATAGCTTCCATTTAATTTAGAATTGTCAAACTTATAAAATACTAACAAAAGGCTGTTACAAATTATTTTCAGTGACAATATTATATATTTTCAATACTCAATCCGTTTATACATTCAGTTTTAAATGGTCTACGAGAATTATGTCCACCGTAATAGCTTCCATTAAAATTAGAATTATCAAACTTACAAAATACCAAAAAAGCATAAGGAACTGTATTGAAGCCAAAAAGATGTTACAAAATATTGTTTCTTGAAAAAGACACTTCTAAACCGAATTTTTGCAACTGGCCCTATTATTTCCATACAAGTTACATGTCGAACACGTGCGCTTCACCCTTGGGGTCCCTTGGCTTCCCTGCAAATTCTACGTCAGTTTTGAGTAATTGTGCAGATACATGAAAAAATTGGAATAAATAAACATACCGTGTGTTCTCTCTCTGATGGAATTCTACTGGTCCTTGGTCTGCTTGATCCTTTCTTTGTATTAGGAGGGTTCATAGTGTACTCGTCCACGAGCATATCTATGTTCTTTTCTTTCGCATGTGGTAGAATTATTTTTTCCACAGGTCCTCCCATGTTTTTACGGAATAGCACTCCCCTACGAGTGTGTAGATGTCTACGTTCTTTATTCCTACACATGCAAAGGAGAATGACTACATGAAACCAACAACACATCCAACACTCTACAAGTGCAAGTCTTTTTCTGTAAGTCAATTGTGAAGACACACCCATTATTGTCATTAACTTGAAAAATCCAATTTGTTGATGCAAGCACGACACAATATGTAGCATCTTTTAGATGTTCTATTAGGAGGTCTTCAATGTGTGGTGTACATCAGGTGGACGTCTTTATGGATTTCTCTCTTCTTGTGAAAAACCATTTCATTAGCATTGTACGAATGGCTTTTACCATAGTGGCAATAGGTAATCCTAATGATTCTTGAAGTACAACATTCAAGGATTCCGATATGTTGCAACTCATAAGGTTGTAACGCATACATAAAAAATAAGCTAGTGTCCAATGGGGCAACCCGATGTCTATCAAATACTTTCCACAATTCTTGTTTCGATGTTGGATCTCCTCAAACCAGTATCTAATCACCCACTGTGTATGTCCTTGTTGCATTTGATACCATCATTGCAAGCCAATCACATTTAAACATATGCTTAACGTTCCTGAATAAGTGCACAACACAAGCGCCATGCTTTTCCCCTGATGAACGCTTCATAGACCTGAATATATAGCCTGATGACTGTCAGAGATGAATACAAGATCTTCATTGTCTTCAACGAACCTTGATAACTGTGTGAAAAACCATGTCCACACGGCTGTGTTCTCACCATCTATCACCCCAAAACCCAAAGTGAATACCTAGTAGTTTCCGTCTTGTCTACTAGTTGCGATCAAACAGCTTTGATACTTCCATTTTGTTTGGATGCCATCGATGGCAACAACCTTCCATAGGTAATTAAAACCTGCCACATAAGCTTCCATAGCAAAAAATAGTTATTTACAAAACATATTCCCACCGGGTGACTGCACAGTTTTAATTCCGGTTATCGTCCCTGGATTTGTTGTTTTTAGCAGTCTCAAATACGTGGACAAGAAATTATAGCTGTCCTCCTCGTTGCCCCTTGCCTTTTTTATTGCAATCTTTTTTATTTTCCAAGCTTTCATATATGAAATAGTCACATTCAGCTCTGATAACACAATCCCAGGGACCTTGCAAGCTCTTGGTCCTTTCTGTCCATGAGCATATTTGGATTTTAATAGCTCACCTAGAATTTCGGCTTTCGCCTTTTTACTATAATGAGATATGGATTCTACATCACATTTGTGTTTCAAATTTTCCGTCCTTATTTCCATGTTTTTCGAGTCGTGGTGCCTAGTTGTATATATCATCCAATCGCATTTCTCGTCCTCGCATACAACAATAACTTTTGTCTTAATCGAATACACAGAGATAGCCTTATGTAGCTCGACTTTGTTCTTAAAAACTAATCCTACATATTATAACATGTATTTTAGGTATCAATCCCCATTATACATGCATATCATTGTAGTATAGATGGGTTATCAATCCAGTCAGGTGTGATGTTAACAATCAGGATGCAATTGGAACTGATGATTCAAGTTAAATATGAAAATGGGGGTTTACTAACAGGTCCTAAGAAAATAAAGCATGCAGGAAACTAAAACAGAAAACAAAGGTAAGCATGCATAAGTAACAAGTAAATAGCAAGTGAAACAAAAACAGAGGAATTAAAATGGGTAAAAGATGCAATCAAAGAAAGGGTCTCTAAGGATGGGATAATTGGGTAGTGCTCCTCCTCAAACTCCCTAAGTGTCTAGCATACCTCAAACAAGAGCTATCCCTAGACGGTAGATTCAAAAGCAATCAAATCCAATTCCTTGACAGATGACCTCAAACTAGGTAGTATCCAGACCTAACTTCCATTAACAGAACTCTACCTAATAGGCATTACGAACCAATCTACATAAGCCAATAAGCATCCTAAACATCTAATTTCTTAGGCTAGGATGTGCAAATCTCTGAAATCACCCTGATTAGGCATTTCATTGAACACTTTTCGGGTGCTAAAATGCCTAAGTTTGGATTTCAACGGGTCAGGAAGAAATGAGCATTAAGCACAATGAAACATAAGGGATCTATTAAATGATAAAGCTTAGACACCTAGGAGGAACAATGAAACAACACTACCCTATCTCATCCTCAAGGAACCTAAGTCACTACTCACTATTCATACTGGAAGCAAAATCAGAGAAACATGAACACATAGCTACTAAGTAAGACATTTATATCTAAGGTCAAATAACAAAGAACAGTCTGTATGAAACCTTAAAACTAGTGCACAAGACAAAAATGAACAGAGATGCTGAAGATGAAGATCTAAAAATTCAAGAACACCAACCCAAAAAAGCTGAACATCCATAGAACGGTAACAAAAACAGAGGAAATGATCAAACTAAAAACGAGATTAAAAGCTTCAAAACGTAAATCAACATGCACCAGATAGTTCACAGCCCTAATCTATGCAGGAAATGAAGAAAACAGAAGATTAACATAAATTTAAGAAAAATCTGGGTTTTAACATGAAGAACATCAAGAACAAAAGAGAGAAAAAAGAAACCTAAGACAAAACCTAAAAATGGCAAAAAGAAAGATTGTATTTCCAAATGGAGGCGTTTAGGGATTTTTATAGTGTTCAAGAAAATCCCTAAAATGCATAAAAGACAAAAACTAATCATTAAGTTGGGTCTTGGGTCAGGTCCATCCTGATTCGAGTTGGTCGGGTCGGAGCTGCTTCGGCTCAAGCTAAAGAACGCAAGTGATCAAGCCATGTAGAAAATGGGATCAAGACGAGAAATAAGGGTGGCTCAATCCGGGACAAGAGTCATCGAGGCGGCCAAGGTAAGTGTAGATCAAGGCGAGGTGAAAGGCCGAGGGGGACGATCAAGCCAAAAAACTTGGCCGAGATAAAATGAGGTTTGGCTCAATCGCAGGATCAAGCCAGAGTTGGCCTGGCTTGATCACGGGATCAATTCGGAGGACGTGGTGGTCGAGCCATGGTGGACGTCTTGGCGATCGAGGTGGAGGATCGAGCCGAAGATCTTGGCGATCGAGCCAAAGGCTGAGATCAAGGTGAAGGACGGCTTGGCTCAATCGCGAGATCGAGCGAGAGGTCGAGATGCGATGGAGCCAGCTTCGTCTTGGCTCGATGGTCTAGTTGAGTCCTGAATTTATCTACGCTTGAGCTGGTTCCGTTCCACTTCTTCAAATTCGCAACAACATCTTAAAAGCTCCTGAAAGTCCTGAAAAATTTCCAAAATGCATGTATATGTAAGTGCTAATGCAAAACTTGCTAATAACACCTAATGATGCATCATATGTACAACTAAAAGACTCTAAAATGATGCTAAATGACTTCTAAAAATCATAAAAATATAGAGACATCAACTTATAGTGCATCTTCCCCCTTTTTAAAATTCATGTTTGCTTTGTCGCTTCTAATCAACTTGACATTATCTTCGAAAGGGGCTGGATCGATGGATAGGGATATCTGTTGGAATGACGCGTCAAAGTTATCATATTTACCTTCTGGTTCAGCATCATCTTGTCCACTGGTTGGTTCTCCATCTACCTCATCCCTATTTAACACCATTAACTCGTGTCCATTGCATTCACGATGTTCTTCTTCAGCTACGTTGACATTGTTGTCCATACACAGGTCAGTCGTGCCCCCGCCAAGCAATGGATGTCCATGCATTTTGGGTCCATCGGAGCCAAAAAATGCATCTTTTCCACCTTCCCTCTGATTTGTGTCAACCAAATCACCCATATTTCTTGATGATTCCCCGAATTTTAACACATTTTTTGTCTACCAAATGTCTCAACAGTCCTCAATATTTCTAGATGCCCACCAGTCATAAATTTTTCCCCATCATTACATTACATACACTTAAATGAGTTTGAATCCCAATTTGGTGGATACTCACTATCAATCAATTATGTCATATAGTCGAAGGCATAACTACGAGACCCATCTTCACCACTAGATTCACCCGATTTTCCAATGCAATCTTCATGGTCGTCCACGTTTTCATTACTCGCAGGCCCGATGGTAATTTTCTGCTTCTTAGCCACTTGTCCATCATGATCGATTTCGTCCATGTGGACCTTCTCTAGTAAACTAACTTCATTGAGGAACTCGTTGTCTTCGTATATTTTGTCACGTTCATCTATTGACCTTATTGGCTCCTCACCATCGTCTGTTTCTGATAGCTCTGGGACTTTAATTTCACATGTATCGTCTTCCATTTTAATATCCAGGAACAAATTAAGCCCACCATCATCTTGTCTTCTGATCTTGAACATTTCTAGGCTGTCATCCGAGTCGATGGTAATGGGTGGCATCTTAGCTTTCGTGAATATTGTTTCCGAAGCCTCGCTCCAAAATGTTAAAAACAGTGTCTCTGGCTTCATCTCAAATGCAGCAACGACCTTATTCGAAAAACACACAAAGCTGTCTGTTGCGCTCAATGCCACACATTTTGCATACTTATCTCTTGATACACAGAAATTCCATCTTCTAGTTTCCATGCACTCCCATTTCCAGACAATAACCAACACATGTACATCCATATCCCGACAACAACCAACACCTGGAAAAAAAAAGAAAAAAAACATTTAACATCTTCAATGATTGTTGTCTATACACGCGATGTGACTAATAACTCCTCTACATTTATAGTTTAAACATTAACACAACAATTAAACATTAACAAAAAAATTAAAAAGTAATTGCTCTTACCTACCAACAGAGTTCTTCAACTTCACCTTTAACTCATCTACGGTTTGTTGTTGGCGATTAACGATAATGAAGTCTAATGGCATGCTATTATCCAATAGATTTTGCATTAAATGACATTTATTGCTAATAAAGACTCGTCAAAACATGTTTCCCCTACAACCCTCACGTTTACTGTTGGTGCCAAAATGGGAACAAGTCGACCAGGGGCACGCTGGTCATTTACTTCATGCCATAATGCCATCCAATTACGATATTCTCCGAAACATTGGTAACATATGGTAGTCTAGGAAACAAGCGACACCAATTATGGTAGTTCCAATAATTATCCCAAATTTGAAACCTTTTTTGGGCTACAAGAAAACATAGCGTAATGGAATTATCGATGTACCATGCTATCGGTATACAAACGACGGAAAACCGACATAAAAGACCAAAAAATATGACATTGTTTCGTCGTATTTTTTAAACCACTTAATAAATCTGTCGCATCTGCAATCTGTGGGTTAATCCATCGGTCATTATTTATATGATTTATATCAAACCCTGAACTTCATATATACCTCAAACACTAAATTAAAATATTATAATAAATGAAAATGTTAACATTTTATAATAAACCCTATATACAAAATGTTATAAATTTATATTAAACTCTAAATATAAAAAAAAATCATGAGGAATTTCTTGAAATACCATCAAAAGAAGTTCAAATTCTAAAAATATCACACAGTCCCAAAAGTTCCAAAATTACCACACATTTAAATGTTCCAAAATTACCACAAACATAAAAATTGAATTTTAACAGTTTAGAATCAATCTCATACTCACTCTTCTAATCAACCTCAAAACATACCGAATTATGGTTTTAAACCAAGTTTCTTCATAACTAAACTTAATTATTTGCTAAACAATAGATTAGCAAATCTCTGTTTATCCACATAAGAGGAATTTTCGTTACCAATCCCCTTACTAATCGTTTGTAATATAGAAAGGGTTTAAATCGAATCCACGAGGACTAAAAATGCAACACTAAAGATATGAGAACCAAACTAATCTAGAGCCAATGCGTTTTTATGAGTAATTAATCTAAGAAGCAAAAATGCAAATAAACAAGAAACAAAGAAACAAATAAGATAAAAGCCATGGATAATGGATCTTACTATCAAGAGATATGATTAACAATCAACCAAAAATGAAATAATCAATCAATGTCAATCCTTGGTCTAAGATTTCCAATTAAAGACTAATCTACTCATGTGGTAATAATCCATTTTCTAATCATGCAACCTAAACAATCCCTTGAAAGGTCACAGTCAAAAAAGCATTAAGTTCTAATCCATGATCAACCACTAAACTAACTAACACAAATCCCTTTGGTTAGACCTCATTTAGCATTCAAAAGTTGGTTCCGGCATTTCATCGAACACCTATCGGGCACAAATCATCCTATGATCTCGAAATG
>OVBE01013993.1:0-12327 GCA_900406425.1 Iberis pinnata | reverse complement strand
ATGTTAAAGCAGCCGCAACAGCTATACCCGCCATAAATGACTACAAAGAAGCAAAAATATATATCTAGTTATAAAAAAACCGGTTTAATCGGTTAAACCGAGATCTTAAAATGTATAAACTAACCTGGATGAGTTCAGGACACATCAACAATAAGTCTCCAAGCATTCCACCTCGTACGACAGCATCAGCTAATCCAAAAGAAGCAACAATTGCGCATAAAATTATATAAGGTCCGATTCCACCTTCTCCTTTTGTTGCCAAATCCAACTGTTTCGAGTATTATAATCCAAATATACCAAAAATATAAAACAAGTGAGATTTTAGACTTGAACTTACAACGATGAGCAAGAATGTGGATATTGCGAATAGAATGTAACCGATTAGGTTACGTTTTCGAGTATTGATTTTAGATTCGTGATATGAGAGAATCAGTATCGTTACAAACGCAAATGGTAGGTACATAAATGTGAATACTCTTGAAGGATGGTAATCCTATAGTAACAAAAAAAAAAAAAATTAAATATCAGATTTCAAAAAGCTATGAATCTGAGTATTGTGTAAACCGAATCTAACCGGAAAAACTTGGTAGTAGTAATCTCCAACAGTGAGTAGGCTATTCCAAGAAACAGAAGATCCGATTCCAAGAGTACAAGAAACAACTATTGCTTTGTACTTGCCCTGTTTTTTTTTTTTATTATTAAAACAAAAAACAACATTTTGAGTAAAAAATATTAAAGATTTTGGATCTGAGTAATGTGATTTGTAACCTGAAGCTTCTCGGGAGCTTGGTTCTCAAGTCTATCCGCCATTGTTAACTCTTCTCAATTAGTCTTGTTTTAAGATTTGAAAACTGAATAGAACACAAAACGATGTTTTTTTTATGTGACTTTACAGGTTAGTTCTATGGAAATTAAGCATATGATTTTGAAGAGTCAAGAAGTTTTATGATACTTTAAAACTTCAAGATTTTGACATGTTAAAATGTTTGAATAATAATCAAGTGTGTTAGAACTATAGAATAAGACTCATATATGTTAAAATATCACATCTATTTTGTTATTTGTTAACAACATGCATTATATCATATAGGTAGCACAGTGACTTTACTAATACAAACAAATAACATTCGAATTTAGACGGTTTGTGAAATTAAACATAAATGACAAAACCATTGCATTCAAAGAGTTATGAAATAGTTTAAATTTTTTTTTATATCAAATATGGTATATTTATTTTTTATTTTTTTGTAATGTAACACTTTATTTCTAACAAAAAATTACAACTTAGCTTTCAAAGAAAGAATAGAGAATTTTTAGTTGAAAATTTAGCAAAATTGTGAAAAAGATAAGAAGAAGAGTGTCAGATTCGTGTAAGAAACAAGAGTTGAAGTAGTTTTTTTTCCCCTTTGTCATCAATGGCTTGTAAGGCGAGGAGCTTGTTTTTATATATTTTTAATTGACAAAACATTAAATGATTTAGATCTGAGTTTTGTGTTTGGTGGAAACTAAGAGCAACTTCATTGATGGATTTAAAGAAGTTTTTAGTGGGTTCTTAAGCCCAAAAGTGAATACTAATTGGATAATTAAAAAAATAAAACCGAGATTCGGTTCTTTATCAGGGAATTTCGTATATCACTAAGAAACGCCACGTGTCAGACATTCACTGGTGCGGGGAAAAAAAAAACAAACATCACATGGAGGTTTCATTATCTCGCGTTTCATGCGATTTCCAGGCGATTTTCAGGCGAATAGTCGGACGTTCTCCGGCGAGTTTTTCCGGCGCAAATGGAGTCGCCCATGATCAGAGACATCAAGATAAGTGTCTCTTTTATATGTATTGCATGTATTTAGCGATAAATTTGTTTTTAGGGTTCTGTTGATTTTCGATTCGGGAAACTTTTGTTTGAATCGATTTTGCTTAACCTTTGTTTGATTGTTTTCATCTGGGAAACATCTAGATTGGTTGTTGTTTGTTGATTTTGATTTAGATTGCACTGTGTGGTATTTGTTATACATGCATTGTGGTTTCTTCTTGTTAATCGGGTTAATCATGTAATTCTCGATAGATATTTAGTTTACATTCTAAGAAGGTATAGACAATGTTTATATGTTAGAATTGGTGATTTTGATTCAAATTTGATGTTTCTGTAACTTGAGTCTGATTAAGTTGTTGAGTATTGGAACCTTTCTACTTTGTTATTTCTGTAACTTGAGTGTACATGTATTAAGTTTACTTTGATTCTGTAACTTGTATTAACTTGTTTCTGTAACTTGAGTCAAACTTTGTTATTACTTTGATTCAACTTAAGAATCAATTATGGCTCTAACAGAAGATTTTCTTTTTCCATAGATGATTAGCAAATAGAGTATGATCTTGATTGATTTTTTTTATAATGTTGCAGGCTTTTAAATGACAACGAATTGGAATGAAAGGTACCAGAGGAGGTTTATTCAGTTTAGGACCAAATTAGCATCCAATTTCAAACATGTAAGTCAATTCTTTGTTTCTCTGTGTTGATTCAGCCTTTGTTGATGTTGTTTGTTTATTCATTCTCTGTTGGTTTTAGAAAAAATTAGAATCCAATTTCAAACATGTGGTTGTGTTGTTGGTTTGTTGTTGTGTCAAGTACAATCATAGAGTGTTTAATAACTAGTTTAATTATGATTAGATTGTGTTAAAATTGGTTGGTGTGATTTCAATGCATGTTGTTGTGTCTAACACTAACTTTAATAAATGCTCATCTAACAAAACACGTTTTAAAACCTATTGTACACTTCTAATACCTATCATAAACTCATCAAACTTAAAACTTTTGAAAACTTTTAATCTTCAATCTTCAATCTTAAAATTCTGTAAAGCCATGGACCCTTTATACGGTTCTTCAAACTTTGTGTCTTTATTAAACAGTCAACAAGGAACCCATATCCCTATGGGTTCCTTTACTCAAACTGATGAACTTCAGTCTCAAGAAGTTCATGTCACACCTACTGAGAAGAGGAGGAAATGGAGCCCTATAGAAGTTGTGGTGTTGTGTTCAGCATGGTTAAACACTAGCAAAGATGCAGCTGTTGGTAATGAGCAGAGGCTGAACACTTTCTGGAAAAGAGGTGGCAGAAGATTAATGATGGTGTCAGAAAATTTGTAGGCTCTTATGAAGCTGCAACAAGGCACAAGAGCAGTGGTATGAAAGATGATGATGTTCCGAAGAGTGCCTATTCCATCTACCGTCAAGATCACAAGCTGAAGTTCAACTTAGAACATGCTTGGTTAAAACTTAGGCATGACCAGAAATGGTGTGCTGCCTTCACGGGAACTGGTGATGGACATAATAAGAGAAGGAGAATAGCTGATCAAGAAGCTAGCTCCAATTTTCCAGAGACAGATTCAGTTCAAGCAAGACCAGAAGGAGTTAAGGCATCAAAGGAAAAAGGGAAAAAGAAGTGCAATAGGGGAATGGTACCATAAGACAGTGAGCCGTTTCAGAGCATGTGGGTGGTGAAAGAGAAGGATTTATCATTTAAAAAGGAGCTTGGGAAGCATAAACTCCTAGACAGTCTCCTTTCAAAGAAAGAACTCACAAAGCTTGAGACTAAGTTGAAAGAAAAACTAATCACTGAGATGCTCAATGATTAAGTTTTAGTTTCTGTTAAGTTTAAGTTTGTGCTAAGTTTTAGTTTCTGTTAAGTTTAAGTGGTTTACACGTAAGTGTCTGTTTAAGTTTAAGTGGTTTAAGTTTCTGTTTCTGTTTTTGGTCTACTAAGTTTAAGTTCTGTTTCTGTTTGTGGTCTACTAAGTTTAAGTTTTGTTTTTGTTTCAGAACTGAAGTTCTGTCTTAGTTTGTGGATTAAGTGTGTTTGTGGTTTAAGAGTCTGTTTCTGTTTCAGTTTCTAGTTTAAGAGTGTTTCTATTTCAGTTTGTGGTTTTAGTGTGTTTGTTGTTAAGTTTTATATCAATTTTCAGTTTTATATATGTGTTAAAATCAAAGCTTTAATATATGTGTGGTCTAATATATGTGTGATTTAATATGTGTGTTGTTGTTTGTTTGTGTAGGTCACAGATTGTGGTATGTTGGTGTCATAAGATATTTGTTTGTGCAAGTCACGGATTGGTTTGTTGGTGTTTCTGTATTGTTGATAATAGTCTGTTGGTGTCATTGTGTTGTTGTTGTGTGTCATTATTGAGTATTTGTTATTATTGGTCATAGTCTGTTGGTCACATATACATTGTTGTTGTTGTTGTTGTGTGTCGTATGGAGTTTTGTTATTATTGGTCACAAATATATTGTAATGGAGTGATAGGTTTGATATTTTGAGAGTTTATAAAATGGTAGTATTGTTGCTTCATTTTTCTTATACAAAAACATCACAAAACCATACACAAACACTTTTCTCTCATTCTTAACTTATTCAAACTCATGTCTTCTACTTCTCAAAACCAAGATTTTGATGAGAAATTTGATGAAGCTTTTGATAATAGCCTCGATGGTCATATATTCTCAAACACAAAGAAACGACAATATATCGAAAGAAACTGAGAGCAAGGACATAATCGTTTATGGAACAATTATTTTAGTGAGGATGCAACATATCCACCCAATCTATTCCGACGATGGTTCAGAATGAACAAGATCTTGTTCATTAAAATAGTTGATAGTCTATCCAATGAATTTTCATTTTTTCAAGAAAGACGAGATGCTACCGGAAGATTAGGTCTTTCTGGACTAAAAAATGTACGGCAATAATTCGTATTATGGCTTATGATTGTGCGGGGAATATGGTTGACGAATATCTCTGACTTGGTGAAAGTACTGTCCTACTATGTTTAGAGAAATTTGTCCACAGAATAATAACTTTGTTCGAGGATGAGTACCTAAGACGACCTACACCCGACGATCTGGAATGGTTACTACATGTTGGAGAAGCGCGGGGATTTCCTGAGATGATAAGGAGCATTGACTATATGCATTGGGAGTGGAAGAATTTCCCCAGCGCATGGAAGGGACAATATACTCGTGGTTCCGGAAAACCGACTATTGTCCTAGAAGCTGTAGCTTCGCATGACCTCTGGATTTGGCACACCTTTTTTGGTCCACCAGGTACTTTAAATAATATCACCGTTCTTGACCGGTCACCGGTATTTGATGATATTTTAAATGGTCAAGCCCCGAAAGTTAGTTACATTGTAAATGGCCAGAAGTATCGATTGGCTTACTATCTAACTGATGGTATTTATCCAAAATGGACAACATTTATCCAGTCAATTACACTTCCTCAAGATCCAAAAGCATCATTAGTTGCTACATGTCAAGAATCTGTTAGGAAAGATGTTGAACATGCTTTTGGAGTTTTGCAAGCTCGATTTGTCATCGTCAAAAATCCGGCTCTTTTTTGGGACAAGGTCGAGATTGGAATGATAATTAGAGCATGTACCATACTACACAATATGATAGTAGAAGACGAACGAGATGGATACACACAATTCAATGTATCAAAATTCGATCAGGAAGAAGGAAACGGGAATGCACATGTCGATTATACTTATTCAACGAATATGCCTACAAATCTCGCCAATGTGATGGCAAATCAAAACCAAAATTAGAGATAGAATCAAACATGACCAACTAAAAGCGGATTTGGTGGAACACATATGGAAAAAATTCGGATCATATTAAGATTACATACTTCGCTTGTTGTCGTTCAAAATTTATATTTTCTTAATTATATGCATTTCATATATGTTTTATTTTTAATTATTATTTTTGATATGAAAATATACTTTTTAATAAAATAAAAATTATGTATCTAAAAGGATTTATAAATTGAAATATAAAAACATGTTTTTTTTTAAGAAACACAAGTTTCATAACCATTGGAGGCAACCAAATTAATTATCTTTCTAAAAGTTTCTTAAACATTAAATTAATTAAAATATTGCACAAGACCTCTCCAATGGTTAAGAACCATTGGAGACGGTCTAACTTGAAGCTTTTTAGGAGTCGGGTTCTCGCTATCAGCCATTTTTCTCTTCTAAAGCTTTTAATGTTGAGTCTAGTGGCAAATTTAGAAAAAAAATTTATATGGAACATAAATTAAAAAGTAGTTAATATTAATTTTACTTCATATTAATTAATATTACCAAAAATAAATAAATAAATGTAATTGATTGTCCAACCTAATATAAATTTTGAAGCCAAGTAATTTTTAAAATTTTGCATTCATTTCTATAAAAATATATTTCAGTGTCGTTTTAAATATAAGGTAATTGTAATGAATATACAAAACATACTCTAATATTAAGTAAATAACAACTACACCTACCATATATCTTTCTCTCATGTTAATTTTTAATAAATATACTTTTACCATTTCTCTTTCCTTTCCTCTCTCACTTTCTCTTTCTCTCACTCTCTCTCACTTGCTTCTTTTTTTCTCACCCCCTTACGTTAATATACTAACTACCTCAAATATACAGACTACTGATATTTATATTTTGTATTTAGATTTTATATTTTGGGTTAGAGTTTATATTTTAGACTTAAGGTTTATAATATGGATTTATGGTTTATATTTTGGGTTATGAGTTTTTATTTTAGGTTTTTATTTTAGGTTTATGTGTATATTTTGGGGGGTTTTGGGTTTATATTTTGGGGTTCTGGTTTATATTTTGGATTTAAGGTTTATATTTTGGGTTTATGGTTTATATATTTATGTAAGGTATATATTTGGGGTTTATGGTATATATTTGGGGTTTAGAGTATATAATACAAATAAAGCTTTTTTTTCCACCCCTTTCCAGAATATACAAACTACTCAATTTATTTGTGGGGTTTATGGTACATATTTGGGGTTTAGGGTACATATTTGAGGTTCAGGATATACATTTGGGAGTTAGGGTATATATTTGGGGGTTAGGATTTATATTTGGGGTTTTGGGTTTATGGTTTATATTTTGGGGTTTTAGGTTTATTTTTGGAGTTTTGAGTTTCTATTTTTTTTCAGTAGTTTGACTATTATGTTCAGTAGTCTGCTATTCCTGAGTTAATATTGTATTAAACAAATTAACTATTCACCATTTAACAAATATAAATCCGTTTAAAATAATTTTAGTCATGTTAAATTCATAAAAAAATTTGTGTGTGTTTTAAGTGAAGTTTTATGATTTGATTATTTAAATTAAAAATGTTAATCTTTAAAAAAGAATGAAAGGGGTGAAAAAAAGCAAGAGAGAGAAAGAGATGAAGTACAATGGACTGCACACTTGCGCGAGTGAACTGCACACTTGCGTGAGTAGATTACACACAAAGATAGAACAAAAATAATAGTGGTATATTAATACCAACAAACTAATTATACACGGTTTTGTATATCCACCTAATATTATAAAAATTATGTATATTGAGCTAATTCACCCTTAAATATACTAACATTTAAATATTTAAGCTAAAGTTTTATATAAACATGCATAGTTATAATATATAATAACAATTTATTAGAATTTTAATATAATTTATGAATCTAGTAATATTATACAACAGTATATTTTATAACATAAAGAAACTCATTCTTACATAAAACTTTATGACATATAAATTGCAAGAGTAGATTACTAGATTTGAAAAAGATGTCTAGTAAACATTTTTAACAAAAAGTAGAAATAGTAACACCTTGTTACAAAAAATATTTTTAAAGAAAAAGCTAACGAGGGAGGTGAGAGTGGGATTTGCCATCTGAACCAAATAATAGTACTTATAAAAAAGAACAGTATGTTATTGTTTAAGTGATCTTTATTAATAAAATAAAGTTTTTTTTTTACTTGTGCTCTAATAGGTCCACTTTAAAACCAAACCATCTTTAAAATAGTTTATGTACCATATTATGTATCTAAACCAAACCAAATAACCAATGCACAATATTTAAAGATATACTCTTTAAACAAAACCAAATAATTTATGAACCATATTTTTTATTTAAACCAAACCAAATAACTAGTGAATGAATCTTCATTTTTCACTAATATTGTTGTGGTTTTCTTTCTTGTGCTCTAATAACTTGACATGTGTCCACCTTTAAACCAAACCAAATAATTTCTTTACTAAATTATGTATTTAAACCAAATCAAATAATCAATGCACAATTTTTAAAGGTGGACTCTTTAAACCAAATCAAATAATTTCTTTCACTAATATTGTAAGATTTTTTTTTACTTGTGCTCTAATAGTTTTACATGTGTCCATCTTTAAAACAAACCAAATAATTTCTTTACTAATTTATGTATTTAAACCAAACCAAATAATCAATGCACAATTTTTAAAGGTGAATTCTTTAAACCAAATCAAATAATTTCTAGATGAGATTGGAACCACCAAAGAATTTGAAAGAAAAATTGTTAAAAACAATTGAAATAAATGAAACATTGGGGGTAGTAGAGGATAACAAGGGAGAGGTTGATACTAAAGGTAAAGGAGTGGTGAATAAAGACAATGATGATTTATTGGATGAAGAGAATGTAGACATAAGAGATTTTGATCATGCTGGAAGCATAAGAGAACTATTTAATCCATTTATAATTACCATAAACTCAATAGAGAAAGATTTAACAAAGATTAATAAGGATTTTGATAGCTTTTCAATTAATGAAAAGAAACTATTAGGCCAATATCACACAACAATATAATTTAAAATATAAAAAAACTCAATCTTACATAAAATTTTATGACATAAATCGCAAGAGTAGATTACTAGATTTTTAAGAAGATGTCTAGTAAACATTTTTAACAAAAAATAGATATGTAGAAACAATAACAATTGGTTACGAAAAAAGATGGATGCAGATTTGATGGTTACCGCCCATCAAAACTTTCATATTCTGTACACCCAAAGTTTAGGATGTATAGAAGAAGGTTATGAAAGTTTTGATAGGCTGCAGATTGCCAACCCAATAAAAAAATGTTTTTAGGAGTTCAAAAAAACAATCTAATTGATTTGAGTCATCATGGTAGGTGATTCATCACTTACCCCATTTTTTATTTTATTCTAAGTTAAGTTGAGAATATGAATAGATGCACAAATTCGTCTGGCTTCATGGTAACCTAGTCAGAATTTTTTGGTGTATTTGATTGTGAGCTTTTGCAGTTTAGAGATGTTGTTGTAGCATGTTCCTTAGTGTTGATTAGATCACAACTCATGTCTGCATCTACAAACCATATAGCTAGTTGTTCGTATTCCTCTCTCTTCTTCTTTTGGAAGTTAATTTATCCATTATCTTTCTTTAATCTCTATAGTGAGTAAAATTAGATTTGATTGACCTGTAGACATCCCAGAGGGAGATACTAAAGTATCATCATTATGCTGTTCAAGCAAGGAAGAGGTAGAGAGAATTTTCTCATCAATCAACTTATGATGTGAATGGGAGTCCTCAAGCGGTGCGGTTTTGTCAAATGGTGGTGCGGATCGAAGAGTATTCACCATTCAAGATTTTTCTACCAGTTCTGTCAACTATAATTAAAATTAATAAAAATCACTTTTCACTGTAGGCGGGTAAAAATTATATGAGTAACATGTGAAAACCGCACTTGGTTATGTAACACACATTTTATCATGTGGGTGAGTGTGTTTTTCTTCTTTAGTAAGACTGATTTTCTTGTATTAACATTTCTTAAAAACATAAAATAAAATATATAATATTAGAAGTGGTTAAAATAATCAATATCCAAAAATCGAATGAAACATAAATTTTGGTTTCGAACATGTTACCTGAGTGAATATCAAAATCTATTATCTTAACAATCATAATTGAATCCGAAAACAAACTACCCGAACTTCACCAAAAATCAATAATATTAGTTTTATTAAATTTATATGTAACTTTTTATTTGAAAATTATATATAATTTAAATTTGTGTTAAATTTTATTTTATCTATAGCTATAACAAATAGTATATATATACATATATTTAAAAAATATTATCAACAAAATAAAATATTATCCCGTCCCGCTAATTTTTATTCACCATTCAAACATTATTCCGCACCGCTAATTATATAAAAACCGCATTTGTCCCACACCGCATTTAATCGTACCGCCACGCTTTATTTTTCTATCCCGTCCCGATTGATCCGCTGTTACCATTCAGACCCTTAATGTTTGATAACTTCTCCTTTAACCTATTCCCCTCAATTTTCTCACTTTGATCTAATGGGCTCTCACATCTTGGCAATTCTACAGGATGATTCGAATCAAAAGAGCCTGAACCTGAACAATGATCCTCTGCGAGTTTATGTGGTTCATTCCTAACAGAATCCAATCCGGGTGTGTTTTCTGATTCTAAAGAAACCGTACCCTGTACAACATCATTGGTACAAAAGACTTAATAACTCTCTATTCATACAATTCTGCAATTACCAACTCAGAAGATAACAAACCCAGAGATTATTTATAAAGAAGTAATAATAAGTACCTGTGAAACCAAAGTGTCCACCTCAACAAAGTATTGTTTCCAACTTACAATCATACCAACCTCTTCCTCTATATTCTTTAGCCAAAGCTTACACAAACGACAATAGCAAATTCCAAGCAACCTTTGTAAGAAAGAAAAGTCTCAACATGTTGAAGATCCAACAAATCCCTATTAAATAATCTCATCATATTGATAAAAAATTATTTTTTACGAAAGACATGGCAACACAATTCTATCGGATTAGTGATCAAATCAACGAGGAAAGTAAATAAATTACGTGCAAAAGATTATATTCTCAGAGGAAGAAGACGATAGGAAAATAGGAGAAAAAATAACCATAATTCCCAAATTTAAACAAATGTAGATGAAAAAGGAAAGAGATAGACCCAAGAAGTAGACTTGACAAAGGAACGAACATGAAAAAAGTCTTCATTTTTCTTCTTCTCTGCTTCTCACAATTTCATTGGGTTTGATTAAGGTTTTTTTCTTTTCCTTGTTCTTATCTCTTTAATTAAAAAGAAAATAAATTAATTAACAACGGCCTGATATGATCCAAAACACTGCATTTTATTGATGTTCAAAAATATACAAATCTTAAAAAACAAAAATAAAAAACTAACAACAACAATGATCAACACTACTTTAGCTAGAGAAACAGATGATACAATCGTTAGTCTTTACCCCTAAATTCTTGCAGTTTTCCGATGCCGTTGTAAGCAAGATAGTATCTCTAGTTGGCAAAACTTCCGTCTAACCGCATCGAATTTCATCAAAACCAAATCAACAATCTCTTTGTTTTTAATTTCTCTCTCTTCATCACTTATCACCGAGTTGTAACTAGGAAAAGATTCAACCACTCTGTCGTTGGGATCATAATTGTTTTTGCTTCTTATTCGATTTGGTCGATGGATTTTTATTTTTTGAACCCTTTGGTCGTCCACGTCCTCTTTTAACAGGGAAAATACTAGGCACATTATTAGCAGCATCGGAGTTTTTGGGGTCAACAAATGGTATGACTCTTAGTGGTGAAACCATGAGAGAAGGAGGTGTTGTTGCATGGGTTTCATCATTCATCATCACTTCACCAGAAGTTTTTGTCTCTTGGGATTCATCATTCATCATGCCTTCATCAGGATGTGTAATCATGTGAGCTGGTTTGACTTTTTGCATTAGTCCAACATTGTCATCATCGGATACTGGTAAAACCATTCGAGTTGGTGAGATCATGAAAGGAGAAAGTGATCCTATTCGGAGGGTTTCCTCATCGAATGATGCCCATGATTCAACCATTGGAGCCGATGAAAGCATTAGAGGAGTTGGTGTTGGTATGTTGGGAAATTCATCATTGAAATCATCGAATGTTGATGACCATGGTCCAACCACTGTGTTGTTGCTTTCATAATTGAAATCAACATCGAATCCTGATGACCATAGTCCAAAAGGAGGAGGAGTTGATGGGTTCCCTGACCCAGATCCTGAGCTCAAATTTTCGCCAGTCGGATTAAACTTATCCATTGAAAACACAAACCTGTCATTGTGGATAAGAAAAAAAGAAAGATCATTAAACCATCATAAACGCGATACGTGAAAACATCACACTCATTTTAAAAGGAAATTGCAGTCAAGAATCTAACTATAGGGCAATGAGTAAATGATCTTAACCCATAATATAATAAAAGATAACAAGTTTTGAAATACCGAAAAAATTAAGACAGATATATAAGTCATATAGTTAAACAAATAAATAAGTATATATATATATATATATATATATATACAACTTTATGAAATTTAGTTGTTATTGTGAAATTCACTACAATAACAAAAACAAATACTCGACAATCTTTCATATAATACCCTCATCAAGTGA
>OVBE01013992.1:0-12327 GCA_900406425.1 Iberis pinnata | reverse complement strand
TACCTACGGATTTCCCTAATGCCTAGCGTTTTATTATTATAAGTTTTAAACCATTTTAAATTACCATTTTGAATTCGACAATCACACTATTATTCTCACTTTAGCCATATTCTAGTTTTTAACTGAACGTGCATATCTGGTCTTTGTGGATTCGATACCCTTTGTTGTGCTACTTTGAAATGTTCTCTGCAGTACTAGTTTAGGATTAAATTCTAAGCCTATCAGTGTGTTAAAGGAGATGAATATCATTTTGAGAAAGTGGAATAAAGATGTTTTTAGGAATATTCATAAGCGTAAGGATAAAGTCCTACCGACATTAAAGTGGTACAAGATGAGTTGGAGCTACGTCACACGGATGATCTTTTGAATAAGGAGAGTATGCTAGTATCGTAGTTAAATATTATTTTGGAACAAGAAGAGGTGTTATGGTTTTAGAAATCTAGAGAAAAATGGATTACCTTGGGTGATAGAAACTCCAAGTTTTTTTATATGTCCACTATTTTCTGACGTAGATGTAATACAATCAATAAACTGTGATGGTTGGTGGTTAGAGGAGAAGTTGGAACTTGAAGATTTGATGGTCTTGTATCATAAATGGATGTACTCAATGGATGACACTGATAGTATGGCACCAAATTTACCATTGTCAGATATTGATTTGACCTATTTAAATAGATCTTTTGTTGCAGAGGATGTTGAGAAGTCGATCAGAAGTATGGGTCTTTTTAAATCTCCTAATAAAGATGATTTTTAACTTTTTTAAACCAAGATTTTTGGGATGTCTTGGGAGAATCAGTTATATGGCTGGTCTTGGGATTTATTGAGACAAATCTTATGTCGAGTGGACTTATTGATGTTTTGGTGGTCTTTTTGCTAAAGGTTGCAAAGCCCAAGTTGATAACCCAGTTCCGACCGATTAGATTATGTAACATCTTGTTTAAGATGATTACTAAGATGTTAATGATGCGTTTATAGAGTGTTATGCCACTACTTATTGGTCCGTCTCAATCTAGCTTCACACCTGGCAAGTTGAGTACAGATAATGTAGTGGTAGTGCAGGAGGCGATTCATTCTATGCGTCGAAAGAAAGGGCGTAAAGGCTAGATGCTACTCAAACTTGATTTGGAGAAAGCCTATGATCGTATTAGATAGGAGTTGTTTAGAAGATACTCTCTTGGCGGCAAGGTATGGCAATGCTATGGAATGGTGAGAAGACTACTCTGTTTGAACCAGCTAGAGGGTTTCGACAAGGTGATCCTTTGTTGCCGTACATATTTGTCTTTTGTCTTGAGAGACTATGTCATATGATCAAACTTGCCACAAAATGTGGAGATTGGAACCCAATACAGTTATCTAGAGGAGGACAAAGTTATCCCGTGTCTGTTTTGTCGATAATCTTATTCTTTTCGTGGAAGCATCAGTTGATCAAATTCGTGTAATTCGAAGAGTACTAGAAACTTTATGTGCGGCATCGGGCTAGGAGGTGAGATTGGCTAATTCAAAAATATTTTCTTCTGAGAATGTTTCTCGTGATTTGGAGAGGGTGATTAGTGTCGAGAGTGAGATTCAAGTGACAGGAGATCTTTGTAAGTACTTAGGGCTGCATTTATTACATAAAAGAGTGAATAAAGATACCTCTATAAATAAACAGTTGTTTCGTTTTATTTGGGCATAGATGAAAAAAAACTTCTTTTTATTTTTCTATTATTCTTCAATAAAATCATTCTCTTAATGTTTAGACTTTTTTAGTATTTTTTGTACACAATGTTAATCTATTTGACGATGTTGATGCATTTTGTGTACGGCAACATGTAATAATCTATGTAAAAGATTTGTTGTATTGATATTAACATATAAAGTACATGTTTATATAGTAGTAGATGAATAAATCATATACATGTCCGCAGGTTGATCATTCGTCGTGATATGTGTAGTAACAATAAGTCCATCTTGAACGGCGTCTTGAACCTGGTGACAGTCTGCTTTGATATGCTTAGTGAATTCATGAAAAATTGGGTTAGATGCGATGTGTATTGTAGCTTGACTATCACAAAAGAGTTCCATCGAAGAAGAATAAGTGATTCCGAGAGTTTGATGTAACTCTCGAAGCCATTTCAACTCGCGAAGGGTGTAAGCCATGATGCGATACTCTGCTTTAGCGGATGAATTAGACACGGTTTGTTGCTTCTTTTTCTTACGAGAGATAGGTGAGGAGCCCAAATAGACAACATAGGCAGACAAATAACAGCGAGTGAGAGAACATACAACTTAATCGGAGTCACAATATGCAGAGAATTGAAGAGAAGAATCAGACTTGAGAAGTATACCAAGTAACTAACCAAGCGAAGAGTGGCAGCCATATGTGCAAGAGAGGGAGCTTGCATGAACTGAGATAAGATGTGTACCGCATATGTCAAATTCGGACGAGTGTTAGCAAGGTAGATAAACCGTCCGATGAGATGACGATATTATTCAGGATGAGGCATAGGCGGACTTTTGATGGAAGCGAGCTTATGAATACACTCAATCGGGAATGGAGAAGGCTTAGCGGAGAGCATGCCTGCATCGGAGATAATATCTTGAGCGTATTTATGTTGAGATAAGAAAATACCAGTTTTGCTACGAGAGACCTCAATGCCGAGAAAGTACTTTAGTGGTCCTAGGTCCTTCGTGCGAAAACATGAGCTCAAGTGATCCTTATCCTTTGTCATAGCCGATGCATTATTCCCAACTAGTATAAAGTCATCAAGATATACAAGGATATGTAGGGTAATATCATCTTGAAGCAAAGAGAAGAAATAGTAGTCCTTGTAGTTTTGTACAAACCCGTAACTGAGAAATGCGGCACTGAACTTAGCAAACCAGCAACAAGAAGCTTAACAGAGTCCATAAAGAGATTTTCGAAGACGACAAACCTTCGTAGGATACGTACTTCAAAAACCTTGAGGCATGGTCATATATACCTCTTCGGAAAGATATATCATCTTGTAAGAATGCATTATGGACATCCATTTGATGAACGATCCACTGCTTAGTCGTGACAACACCAAGTAAGAAAAGGACAGTGGTGATCTTAGCTACCCGTGCAAAGGTATCACCAAAATCAGTACCCTCTTTCTGACAATTACCCAAGACAACAAGACGAGCTTTGTGGCGTTCTAAGGAACCATCAGAGTTGTATTTTATTTTGTAAACCTATTTACAATCGATGAAACATTTCCCAGGTGGCAACTCGGTAACATCCCATTTGTGATTTTGTTCAAGCGCATTGATCTCATGTTGCATAGCATCTCGCCAACATGAATCCCGGACAGCCTCTTTGTATGACCGAGGTTCGATGTTGGTGATGATTGAGTTGAAAAAAGCAACATGAGAAGCTGAAACATGAGGGTTATAATCAAGAGATGGAACAGAGTAAGAAGTTTTACCAGTCAAAGAAGGAGCATGAGAGGAGAGCATGGTTGAAGACGCGTGAGCTGGCAGAGAGTGTACTGAAGAAGCGACAAATTCTTTAAGCAAGATCGATGGCTTTTTAACCTGATGTCCCCGACCGAGAGCCTGAGGAAGACCCAGAGTAGTAGGTTCATCGGGAACCTCCGTCGGAGACAGAGGAGCTGGTGCTAAAGGTGATGCGGGTTTTGGTGTAACCGGAGTTCTCAGGTCCAATAAAACAGGTAGATACTAGTCATCTGTATTCAAAGGAGGTGATGCTGGTGCCGGAACAGAGACGGGTGGCTCACGGTAAGGGAAAGTGTTCTCTTGAAAAATCACACCTCAACTCACAAAGAATTTCTTAGATTCCAGATCAAACGAACGCCAACCTTTTTTATTGTGTGGATAGCCAACAAAAATGCAAAAGCGACTCCTTGGTTCAAATTTGTTCGTAGACCTGTCCCGAGAATGAGCATAACATAAGCAATCAAAGGTGCGAAGAAGAGCATAAGAAGGAGGATACCCAAGAATTAGCTCATACGAATTTCGATCGATCCGATCCCTTGGAAGCTTAGATCGATCCATCCATCATTGGATCGACCGATCCCCTATGTCAAACTGCAGGAAAAACGAGCTAAAAGATGCATTTGACCTCAAGATCTATCATTAGTTTTTAATTATTTAGATTTTATTTTCTTTTATTCTCAAACTATAAAAGCCCTTTTGACTTATTTTTAGAGAGAAGTTTTAATAAGGTTTAGAACAAGTTTTATCGTTGAAGTTCTAGAGAGAAGAGATCTACATCTCTATTTGAGTGGATTTTTGAACTCTAATTTCTTTATATACAATTTAGATTTATAATTATTCAATGTTTACTCAATCTATGATTTATGTTCTTGCAATCATGTCTGAGTAGTCTCTTTGTTAAGTTTTAGGGGTTTCCTAGGGAAAACCAGGTAAATTGTTAGGGTTTAATAGAATGGATTGAAATTTGTTAGGTTCTCAGTCTAGATTTATTCTTAGTGCATGAATTAGAGTAGCTAACTAGTTCATTGGTCATAGAATTATAAATTAGAAGTCTGATCTAATCTAGATGAATAAGTGTCTTTTCTTGTGGGAGTATTCTCTTATGGGCTTATAAACTTATTGAATCTGAATTGAAATGCATGATCGAATTATCTAAATATGGCGGGAGTTTGTCTTTCGTAATACGAGAATAGAGATCTAATACTTTGGGAGAAGATTAGTCTATTATTGTTTTTCGAGTTGGGAATTATTTTTAGTAATCTATCATGCATGTTAACCTTGACATTTAACCTGAATACCTGCGGAATTCTCTATTACATAGCGTTTTCGTTAATCGTTTTTATTTTATCGTTATTTTCATTTCTCTGTTACAATCATCATTTTAATATGTTCTTAGCTTAATTCGATTTTAAATTGAGAGTCGTGCTTTCTTGGTCTATGTGGATTTGATCCCTCACTTAGCGAACCTGTATGTAATTGACGAAGATGTAGTATGCAACATAAAAATTATATTTGGTATGTGTAATCATTTATAATCTTTATTTGGTGATGATTTTACCGCATTATGATAGTTGAGATGTGTAGCCATATATCATATGATATGTGGTGTAGTTGACAAAAAAATTTCTCTTTTTTAAAAAAAATGTGTAGCCATCAAGATTCATAAAATTGAGTATTAGATATACTTTTTTGTTTGTCAAGTCAGAATATGTTACACAACTGATGTACATAACCGCGTCGTTGAATACAAGAAGTTGTCAAAGTTTGATTTCAGAGTTATTTACTAACTAAATGTTTGATTTCTGTTTACTTTAATCTATATAAATACACACCACTGCCTTAATTGGTCGATACGTGCATGAGAGAAGAACAAATGAAAATGAAGAAAGCAACAAAAGCTTTTCTTCTTCTAAGTTTGGTTCATATACTTATATATCTATTCTTCCAAGTTCATGTGACAGAGGCTAGACTCCCTAACCATGGTCAGTACCTTCCTTATCTCACTAAACCTAAAATAATGTTGGTTTCTCCTTTGCAATCATTAGAATATACCCTAAGTAACTATTTCAAAGAAGACACGTTGATATATAAAAATTTATATTTCAGGTGATTTCTCTCTTAACATATTTGACTTATGTGTGTTAATTAAAAGGAGCGGCGGTTTTAGAAATGAAGATAGCCGTAACACCATCTCCACCGTGTGGAGCTCCTCCTAGCAGTATTAAAAGACCAGCGGTCGCCAAGGCTTGTAGAATCGTCCCAAGACCCCCGTCCAAGTGATAGATGAATGTCCTCCAAATCTTATACACCCAAGTTAATTTAGTTTAGTAACCATATCATCCAAATTAATTGTATGCACCGTAGTGCCAAAATATATACGACTTCCTTTTTTATCATTTCTTTTAAAACATCATTTATATACTTGTGTAGTGTAATGTGCTTTATATTACAGTTTCAAAGTAGGCTACATTGAAATCTGCATGAATATCTCATACAGTAGTGGAATCCTCAATGTAAAATATACTTACAAAGAAGACTTATAAAATTTCTGGTAAAAATATATTCTTTTAAACTTACTAAAATCAAAAAGTCACCTTTAGATATAGATTAGACTCCTTTCTAATTTAAGAACGTGGCTAGTATGATGACCGACCACCTACGATTTTGCATCAAAAATCAACCTATGAAGATGATGACATTTCTATAATATATATATATATATATATATATATATATATATATCTTTTGTATTCGTTTTGTTTTCATCTTTTTGAAAAACGATAATATATCTGTAAATACTTAATATTTTTAGAAATACATATGCCAAAAAGTTGGTTTCCTAAATTAGATATAGATTAGACTCCTTTCTTTTTTAAGGACGTTGCTACTATGATGACCACTTACGATTTTGCATCAAAAATCAACCCATGAAGATGATGACATTTCTATAATATATACATATATATATCTTTTGTATTCGTATTGTTTTCATCGTTTTGAACAACGATAATATATTTGTAAATACTTCAAATTTTTAGAAATACATATGTCAAAAAGTTGGTTTCCTAAATTAGATATATTGATTATTGTATATTTTTGTGCATTTTTTATCCACTTTGTAGATTAGTTTTTCTTAATTTCCTAAACGCTTTAAATCATTTTTAGCAATTCTTCGATATATTCTGGATATATAATTTTTTTTTCTTTTTAAACTAATATTTAAGCAACTTTTATCTGATATATTGCAAAGCCTTGTTCGCCCTGTGCAGTTTTTTGGGTTCTAAATGTGTCTTCTTAAACCTTTTCATCCATTTATCCAACAGTAGTAAACTAGCAGACAAACTGTTGAAACCAATGTCATAGAGACTGAGATGAAAATCATCTAACATTATTATTATTATTATAACTATATGATGAACAACAATAACCATTTCTAACACCTATTTAAGAATTGCCAAAGAGGCAATTTACTTACCCATACCAATTCTTGTGTTCGTGAACTTCAGAGGCGAGGATAGCGAGAGCGGCCTTTCTTCTTCAAGAACTCTGGAATCTCTATTGAATTTCCTTCAGTGAAGGATGAAGAAGGACGTCTTGTTGCTCCCATTGATGCATCAGCTTGTGTCGCCTGCATCTCATATAGAGAGTTAATATACATCTCAATCGGATGGCTGGGTTGTGTGTTATGTGAGACAGAGTGAATACCTGAAATGGTCTGCTTTCTCCTTCTTCTTGGCGTTTGAAACCAGTTGCTATTAGGGTAATACTTATCTGATAAGAAGACATAACGTTATTGAACAAAATTTGGGAATCTCAGAGGTTATATGTTCTGAGAAGATCGAAGAAAGAAGCATACTTACTTGACCACTATATGATGGATCTACCACAGCTCCAAATATAAGATTGGCTGTTGGATCAACCAGGTCGTAAATCACTTCCGCAGCTGCATTTACCTACAAATCGTATCCCAGAGATTCTTTCAAAACCTTTTAAAGAGTATGTGATTTCTAGGATATGAAAATAGACTGAAAAGAGACCTCAAACAGTGTTAAGTCAGTTCCACCGGTTATATTCCAAACAATACCAGTGGCTCTTTCAATGCCAATATCTAACAATGGTGATTGGATCGCGTTTAATGCAGCATCTCTTGCTCGAGTTTTCCCTGCCACACATATAGTATAGTTATACTAACTATATCATATTCAAATCTATAGTTCAATTGACCTACTCAGCAACATCTTTAGTACCATTTCTCATTGAAACCTTAGCATTTTACTTACAAATCTTTCCCTTTGTTACTACGTAATTATGCAGTAAAATCTAAAGAAAAATCTACACTTACCTGTTGCAGTTCCTATTCCCATCAATGAAGAACCTGCATTCGCCATTATAGCTCTCACATCAGCAAAATCCACATTCACCAATCCAGGAATCTGCAATGGAAGGGAAAGAAAAATTCGGCTGTTAGATTATTTCTATAAACAAGGATACAATTGGGAATAAGTACATAACAAAAGCCATATACCGTAATGATATCTGATATTCCACGAACTCCTTGACGAAGTATATCATCTGCCAAATTAAATGCTTCTGTAACTGGAGTAGACTGAGAAACTGCTGTGAGTAACTTATCGTTTGGAATAACAATGAGAGTATCAACATTATCTCTGAGAGCTGCAATCCCTTCCTGAGCCTGAACTGCTCTTCTCCGTCCCTCAAATGAGAAGGGCGTTGTCACAATACCAACTGTTAATATACCCATTGCTTTGGCAACACCAGCAATTATTGGAGCCCCACCTGTCCCGGTTCCACCACCCATTCCAGCCTAGAAAAATAACAACATATGCACAAACACTAAACTTCAAGATCTAATCTTACAATAGTTCTATAACTAAGTAAAAGTGAGAGACATACTGTGACAAAGACCATATCTGAGCCATAAAGTGCTTCTTCAATAGCTTCTTTGCTTTCTCTAGCAGCATTCATACCAATCTCTGGATTTCCTCCAGCACCTAAACCCCTAGTTAACTCCTTACCAATTTGTAACCTATTATCTGGAAAAACCGGAGACATTCTCATTGCTTGAATATCAGTATTCACAATCCAAAACTCTACACCAATCATCTCAGTCTCTATCATACGATTTACAGCATTTGATCCACCACCTCCAACACCTATAACTTTTATCCTTGCTTCATTGTTAGTGCTTGGAGTATCTGACTCCTCAAAATCCTCATCAGTGGGAACACTGGAAGTTTCTTTCCTCGGATTAAGCATAGATATCTCTGGGTGGAGATTCAAGAAAGAGTCTTGGCTTTGGATATGGCTTTGACTATGAGAATTCAAAGAGTTTCTCATTGGTGAAGACTCGGATTTACGAGCAGAGATAACTCTGTTCTTCTTAGTTTCAATCATTCTAAAGCAACTAACTCTGCTACTAGCTACATTGTTTCTTAGTAATGCACTCTTTCTAAGAACAGTAAGCACTCGAGAATCCGGAGTCAAACAAGGAGAAGCATATGCTGCCATTTCTTAGAACACAGAACTAATAGAACTTCAATTTCACTGCTGGTGTTTCGCTACCAAAGATCTGTTCAAGAGAAGAACAAGAAGTCAACCTCAAGTCACTAAAATGGCGACTAAAAAATCTAACCAAGGAAAAAAAAAGTGGCATTTGCGTTCTAAAGTTGTATAACTGAAACCTAAGAAAAGCGATATCAATGGCATCTAAGCCTCAAGAGGATGATAATACAAAATTAACAAATTGAAGAAGGGAATGTCAAAATTCTGCAAAGCATTATAATGAAAACGAAAAGCTAAGACATAAATTAAGAAGGAAACAGTTACGATCAATTGGCTAAAACAAAATCCAGGGGAATTGAAAAGCGAGAGATTGAGGAACAAATACATTAGTAAGTAATGGAAGAAGAAGAGAACCTTTGAAGTCACAGCAGGAGATTTTTGGGATACAAACGAAAACGAAAAGCAGAAGAAGAAAGAATGGAGGGTTTTGGAGTTTTCTGGGCTTAGAATCTTTTTCTCGATCACATAAAATGTGGGTTATGATTTGGTTTTGCTCTTATAATCTGTTTCAGTAAATATTAAATTCAGCTGTTAAGCTGGTGAAAGAGAGAAAGTGACGAAGAAAATGAAAGTTTAGTATAAATGGGCTCAATAAAATGCCCATTTTTTGGGCCTTTAGACACAAAAGTATCATAGGAAAATAACATATGTCCTTATGTTTGATGGCTTTATTAATTCCAATCAATGGTATGGTGACATTCACATATCAAATTTTTAGAGCCTATTTCACAGTTTAAGTTGTTGTTTAATGTCTTCCAAATTTATATAATGTAGTTCAACATAGATAACTGAATAATTGTAAACAATTTTAATTGTAGGACTGTCATTTTCCTAAAAGTATAAGGAGTCTTTTCCTCCTACTAGGCTTTTAAATCGAACCAAACCAAATTTAGTTCGGCAACATTTTTATTGTAGTTTGATTTTTGATTTGGCAACAATTTTATTTTGTACAAAATTAACTTAACCAAACACGCTAAAATAAACTTAACAAACCGAAATTAACAAAAATATTAGTCGAAAACCCAAAAAATAGCTGAAGAAACCAAAATATAACCGAAATAAAAAATTTTGAACCAACAAAAACTTTAAAAATAAACCAAATAAACCGAGTGCCAAACCGAAATTCTGTTCAGTTCAATTCTGCCAAAAATAAAACCAAAAACCAAAAAAAAAACTGGATACCCACCCCTAAATTAACAAATACAGAATTTTCTTTTGTTTTCTTATCAACACAATCACAAATGGCGAGGTTTTTGACTGAAACAATCTAAGCGTCCGGCTACATCTAAAACAAGGTCGTTGTATCCTCTAATCAACTTCAGCAATTGCTCTCAATGAAGCAGTCCAAAGTTAACTTCTATACTTCCCAACAAACATATACAACACTTTCAAGCCAACATTCCTATCTTTCTCCAAATTCTACAGAAGTTGCACTAATCACAACAATATCTATCTCTCTCTAGTTACTTACATATCATAGTAAACTAAAACTTTTAGTGACTTTCTTCCCAAAACACAAAGGGCCTTTAACAAAAAACAAAAGATAAGCCCTTCTGAGTTTGGAAAATCTTCTACACTAAAACTGCAATTACCTAAGCACATGTACGCTCAAACAAGTATTTAGATACTCTTGCGAAATCAAACTCAAAGAACAATTCATGTCAAGAGGCTGTCAAAGAGAAACACAAAAAGGATGAAATGAATATAGCATAAAACTTTCATGATTTCCACTAGTATGCGATCTAACAACATCACATCAAATGACTTCAACCAAAATCAACAGTGGTTTCCTCTAAAGTTGTTAAAAACCCTTTACAAAGTCTCAGCTATTTCACCACAATCACTTTAAAGATCAACAATCTTCAATACTCGACAGCAAGGTATCAGAATATAACGAGAAGCGAGAAGAGAGTATAGATCAAGAAACATGCGTACGAAATCAACCCACGGTGCTCTTCTCCTCCGTCAGCAAGAGACACCACTAAGTTAGAGCAAGCCCTAGTGGCCCACATTACGAATGCAGCCGCGAGAACGAACCGGACTGGACCAGCACTCTGTGGTACGAACAGTGATACCGCCGACAAAATGACAACGGGAAGCAGAGAGTAACCAACTAAGCTCGTACAAGTATGGAGATTTAGATTCCCGTTTCGACCAGCAAGCATATTGAAGACGATGTACAAGAAGATAGATGAGACAACGACCCAACCGAGTATAACACCGAATTGGATCTTCCCAGCGAGAAGCTGAAATAGGCAAAGCGCAAGGTACAGAAAGATCGGTCCAGATAGATCTGAATCCTGGTGTACAGTCTGATTGATCCGGAATGGATTAAGAATCGATCTAGTTTTCTTCCAGATTTGATCCGGATGGATACCAAGCTCGTCGAGCAAAGGCTCCTCATCTTCGAATGAAGCAGAGCCTCCTCCGAAAGATGAAGAGGAAGCGATTGATCCGCCGAAAGGTCCAGCTGGCATCGCAGAGGACGACGCGGCGGCGGATCCGATGTCAAACGACATAAATGGGATGGAGGAAGAATTGGAGGGACGAGGCGGCTGATAAGGAGCCGTAGGAACTCGGCGCTGCTGGACATTGACGCCGGCCTGAGATCCGCCGGAGGGGAAAACAACCGGTGGAACTGCGAAATCCTTCGTCATCTTCTCTGCGTTTTTTCCCCCAAAATGTCGAAATTCCTCTCAGATCTTGAAATTAGTCAATCAGAGAGAGATTCAATGTTAGGGTTCTCTTATACGCATCTATTTGATAAATTAGAATCGATAACCGGTTTTGAATAACGTACCACCCCAATTAATATTTTGCTTCCAAGTCAACCACACATTAATTTATAACTAACCTATGTTAGAATTAGTCGTCAAAATCTTTTTTTTTTAACAAACATATAAAATACAAACTAAGGCTCCGAAGGGGAGACGCGGGGCGGATTTAGACAAAGTCACCATTCAACTTAAATTGGTATTTGCGGGGCGGATTTTGCCAAAAATAAAAGCGGGGCGGATTTATACAAAAAAAAATATTTGGTTACAAAAAAATAAAGCGGATTTGGTAAGATATTAGCTAAAATGGTGTGGTTCAAGTGCGGTTCAAGTGCGGATTTGGTTTGTTGTTTTTTGTGTAACACTCTAAAATATTAAAAGTATCTAGAATAAATTAATAATTAGTATACTATATATGTAATATTTGTAAGTTTTGTGTTAATATCACTATTTTCTTTTGTACTATTTAATTTTCAAAAAATATTTTATTTCAAAAATACAATAAATTTAA
>OVBE01013991.1:0-12328 GCA_900406425.1 Iberis pinnata | reverse complement strand
ACTTTAAAATACTACGTTGACACGTGTCATAATCTTAATTAACAATGACACATGTCATAATTTAGTTAATTATAATTCGCTTACGTGTCACATCCACGTTAAACGCGTTCCGGTTTATATAATAAGATGTTAGTATCTCGTCAAGCTAACCTATTTCTGTCAAACCAATCATCATTTTCAAATAATCTGAAATCCTAAATATCAGAACCCATACATATATACAAATGTCAATGCCTTATCAACCATCAGATTGATCATCATCAGTACCAGAGAGAGAAAAAAAAAAAAGAAGCAAATGTAAAATTGGCACCTTTTATTCCCAATTCTTAATAATGCAAACCAAACGTTTCTTCACTCTCTTATCACAAAAAGAAGAATTTTGAACTTGTAACGTTTCTTCACTCTCTTATCACAAAAAGAAGAATTTTGAACTTGTAACTAGCATTTGTATTCCGCAGTTAAGACCATGTTCGTGGAGTAAAACTAATCGTAGACAGACTTAAATCTGCTTATGAAATGATTCAAAATCAACAAATTGTACGGTTCTTTGTAAAGAAAGGCCAAATTTTATTTCTCTATTCGCAGCCGCACAAAAGACGGTGCTGCTCTGCTCTGGGAAGAAATTACGAAGGAACATCACCACCTGAAAGTTTATTGCTTGCTCAAGTTTCTGATGACATATGGCAGTATGCCTCCGTGATTGAAGTATGCCAATTCCACCTATTAAACGATACAAACCCATTAATATACAATGCAAAGTCTTTCTGAGAATGGACTACACAAAACATATACCTCAGTGTCAAAGCGGACTGTGCATGTGAACGATTTTCCGGTGTCTGTAGTTACTGTAACATCTTGGCCAGGCTTTATCTCCGAGATATCGGTTGGGAGATGGATGGTGTAACGTTCTTTACCTGTCAATCCAAGTGTATCTGCATCCTCTCCAGACTTGAAACACAGTGGGATGATTCCCATTCCCACCAAGTTACTCCTATGAATCCTCTCAAAACTCTTTGATATCACTGCTTTAACACCCTGTAAATTACAACAACCATTTCGTCTCAACAAGCTAAAAGCTGAGAATGTAAGACACGGAGAAAGAAATTCAGGAAGGGAGGTTTGAACCTGTAACATGGGTCCCTTAGCAGCCCAATCACGAGAGCTACCACTACCATACTCAGCTCCAGCCAAAATAATGGTGGCCTCACCAGCTGCTTTGTATTTCTGAGACATACAGACAGTATATTACCATTAAAGAGTCGGCAATACATCAATATGGTTCTCTACTTTAGAAAAACTACACAAAGAAACACATACCATGGCTGCATCAAAAACAGATAGCTTCTCTCCAGTAGGAATGTGAACCGTCTTAGGGCCAACTTCACCATTCATCAGCTTGTTAACAAGCCTTATATTAGCAAAAGTTCCCCTCGCCATAATTTCGTCATTGCCACGTCGACTTCCATATGAGTTAAAATCTTTGCGATCAACCCCTCTCTCAAGGAGAAACTTTGCAGCTGGACTGTCCTTGTGGATGCTTCCAGCTGGAGATATGTGGTCTGTGGTGATACTGTCGCCTAAGTTTAGTAAACAGTATGCATCCTTCACACTGCTAGGCCCGGGAGGATCCATTGTCATGTCCTTAAAGTAGGGAGGCTCATGTACATATGTTGAATTGGGATCCCATGAGTATAGAGAATTTTCAGGAACAGTCAGCTGATTCCACATGGGATTTCCCTTGGTGATGGATTCATAAGTAGCTCGGAACATATCAGGCAAAACACTAGACTGAACAACCTGTTAAATATGCCCAAAGAAAATTTAATATTGTGTACCCAGAAGGAACTTACATATTACGATTCTAAGATGCAAGTACCTGAGCAATTTCTTCTGTGGTAGGCCAGATATCCCTGAGGAAGACATCTTTACCATTCTTGCCCTTGCCAATGGGCTCTTTTTCAAAGTCAATATTGACCTGGGATATATACCAAACACAATATAAATTGCCAATATGATTGGTAATTTATCATCAATCGAGAAGGACATATATTGAAAATTTAACAAAATCCTCAAATCAAGTACCGTTCCAGCAAGAGCATAAGCAACCACAAGAGGAGGAGATGCGAGGTAGTTAGCTCTTGTTAATGGATGAACACGGCCCTCAAAGTTCCTGTTTCCAGAAAGCACAGCTGCGGCCACGATGTCTAAAACAGAGCAGAATTATATATATATGAACGCCACCTTATTCTACAAGCCAACAAATTCTATTTTTATTCAACTCAATGGTACCATTTTCAGTAATGGCCGCTCCCACTGATTCATCAATTTCTCCAGAGTTCCCAATGCATGTAGTGCACCCATATCCAACTATATTGAAACCCTGCTGGTTCAGATATTTTTGCAGGCCACTGCAGCAGGTATGCGAATGTTAAACATCTCCATCAAAGCCGTAAGTAACAAGTACTATATGAAATGTGCAGCAGACAGGGCCGTACCTCTTAAGTAAGTATTTTGTCACAACTCCAGAACCTGGGGCAAGACTTGTTTTTGTCCAAGGCTTAACCTAGTGAGGAAAATAATTTCTTAAAAAGATCAGAAATATTCAACAGATTTCATACTTCTGGTTTGATCAAGGGGAAACAAACCTGTAAGCCAAGTTCGCAAGCCTTCTTCGCAACAAGAGCTGCACCAAGCATGACACTGGGATTTGATGTGTTAGTACAACTTGTGATCGCAGCTATCACCACACTGCCATGTTTAATCTCTGCTGGTTCTCCATTGAAAGAAAATTTTGCCACCTTGTCTTGCGCTTCCTTAGGTATGGCGAAACCCTACAGGAAATTCACACATTGAATCAAGAAAGTGGTGCCCACTAAGTGCCTAGACAGCACATGTTATTCAGATACATGCTAAAGAAACTAGACCTTCATATACCAAGTATGATTGCTTACCTTGAACCCAACCTTGCTGTCAAGACATGAGTGCCAGTCAGCTTTCATTTCTTTTAGAGGAACACGATCATGTGGTCTGTGAAAAAATAAGTATATAACGATAATGGTCAATCAACCAAATAGACATTACAATATTTAGCGTTTACAATCAACAGAGCTCATACCTCTTAGGTCCGGAAATGCAAGGTTCAACACTATCCAAATTCAATTCTAGATAAGACGAGTAAACTCTATCTTGCTGAGGCTGCTCAAAAAGCAAAAGAAAGAAGTCAACTGAAAGTCAGAAGCGAAGTTAAAACAACACCCAAGACATCCAAAGAACAATATCTCACCTCGCTATAATCAACAAACATGTTATTTGCCCGAAGGTATGCTTCAATCATGGCAACCTGCACCAAAAGAGCTATGCAGCTCAGACTCATAAAAATATGCAACATAATATTTGTGGCCAACTACTTACCGTCTCATCACTTCTTCCAGTCAATTTGAGATATTGTAGAGTAACATGATCCACAGGGAAGAACCCCATGGTTGCACCATACTCGGGAGACATATTGGCAATTGTGGCCCTGTCAGCCAGGGACAGTTCACTCATACCATCACCTAAAGCCAACAAATAAAAGAATCAACATAATGCGGAAAACAAAAAAAGTATACCAAAATTATGGAAAACACACTCAAGAGTGTAACTGAACGGAAAGACTTTACCATAAAACTCCACAAACTTGCCGACAACACCATGTTTCCTCAGAATTTGGGTCACAGTTAAAACCAAATCAGTAGCAGTAACACCATCACGTAATTTCCCAGACAGATTAAATCCAACAACACCAGGAAGTACCATACTCATGGGCTGTTAAAAGGGAAAACTCACAAGTAAATAACTAATAAATCGAAGTAATTGACTAGTGACACGATTATCTTACCATCCAATATAAATCCAGGAAACTAACCTCCTAATTCACCAAAATTAGAAGGGGCAAAGTAGAAAATATAAATACTTTACCTGGCCAAGCATTGTCGCCTCTGCTTCAATGCCTCCAACTCCCCATCCAGCAACTCCCAAGCCATCAATCATAGTTGTATGCGAGTCAGTTCCAACAACACTGTCTGGGTAGAGAAGTCCTTGAGTATTGAACACAACTCTCCCCAAATATTCCAAATTAACCTGTTTTTTAAAACCCAGACTAAATTACTACTAGATGAAAGCTAAAAGAAGACTTCAATATGAACCATGATATTGGCATGCTGAGAGATCAAATAAGCATAGCGGGGGCAAGGAAATTACCTGATGCACGATACCAGAACCAGGGGGCACAACAAGCATGTTTTGAAAAGCAGTAGAACCCCACTTAAGGAACGCAAACCTCTCCTTGTTCCTCTGGAATTCGAGCTCCATATTGGCTTGAACTGCATTCTCAGATCTTGCAACATCAACTTGAACAGAGTGATCAATTACAAGGTCCACCGGAACCTACAAGGCATAGTGTAAGTAAAAAAACTAGACTCCTAATAATGGACAGAAGATTAGCTTTGTTGAACACGAGTCCTACCAAAGGATTGATCTTGTTGGAATCACTTCCAAGTTTATTCATAGCATCACGCATACAAGCGAGGTCAACAACAGCTGGGACTCCAGTAAAGTCCTGCCCAAAGATGATTGAGAGTTGGAAACAACAAAATTATAAATGACATGTTTTCTAGACTGAGACCGAAAGGGTACCTGCAGAAGAACACGGGCTGGTTTGAAAGGAATCTCGACTTGTTTAGGAGCGGAGTTCTCCCAATCGATGATCTTCTCGACATCTTCCTTCGTGACTTGGAAATTGTCGCAGTTACGAATCGCAGATTCAAGCAGAATTCTGATGGAGTATGGAAGCTTATCTGCATCAAAACCAAATGGAAAGATAAACCAAGACGCTTTATTTACAATTGAAATGGAAAGAAGCAAAGTATTGTAAGCTCTTACAACTCAGCCTCAGATCTTCACTGGTAAGGTACAATCGTAAAAGAACGACCTGATACTCGTGGAGATAAAGTCAAAGGGACTCACCAATTCGTGGATCATTGAGAGCAGGTAAGCTGTAGAATTTTCCGAACTCGCCACCACCAGGCTTGGGAAGAGTGGTGAAGATCCCCTTAAACGGATGCTCGGAAGCTGGAAACAAAGAAGAATCAGAAAACATCATTTCTTATCCTCCATCTGCGAAATCGAAAACTCAGAAAAGAGGACAAAAAAATTACCCATGGAAGAGAAGGTCCTCTGGAGTCGTTCTAGAACGGGAGAAACGGCTCTGATCTGATTACGGAGACCAAGTGAGAAAGGTGCGGAGTGAAGGCAGTGACTCCAGCGAGGAAATGATCGGAAAACAGGAGAGGTAGTAAAAGGGCGGCGAATAAGAGAAGAAGCAGGAGGAGATCTGAAGGAAGAGGAAAAGGAAGAACGAAAGGAGAAAAGGGTAGAGCGAGAAGAAGCAGCTCTAAGGATAGAGGAAGATGAAGAGCTTAAATACATGACGAATGGCGCTTAAAGACAGAGATAAGATAAGGATTTGGATGATCAAATGGGATCGATCATGGAAGTCGACGATTGAATGCAGGAGGAGGCGCGTGGTGACAATACGATAATGCTTAGGGCTGCGTACCAAAGAATCGACAATTTATGCCCATTTCATTTCTGGGACCCACTTTTATACGCTGCATAATAATTGTTATGCATTTTAAAAAATATATAAGTAAATGATTCCGATTCATTATTAATTGTTTGTAAATTAGGAAAGTTTGTTACTACAGCTAATTTTTTTGATAGTTTAATGGTAGTATTGACTGAGCTAAGCCATTGTAATCAAACATCATCATATTTTAAGTATAGAAAAAAACGTCAACTTAGCACTTAATCTAAAGAGGTGTCAGCTTCACAATCATTCAACCAAAACAATTCTAAAGAATATTAAGTACAAGTTCTCTCTAGATTCATCTAAAGTAACAATCTTAATTCATTTTTCTTATTAAGTGTACCACGTATAAACTAAATTTTAATAAATCATTTTACTTTGAGTTCATCTTTAAAAAAAACTATATATTTAGATTAAAAATTACTAGGAGAAATTCATCCACAAGTTAAACTAATTCCAATTATATTTATTGATTAAGAATTTTTTGTCTTGGCTCTTTTTCATTGTATAGATATAAGGCTGGACATTTGGATTTCCGGGTCGGATTTGGGAACGAGTTTCGGTTTTCGAGTCTAGGAGTTCTACACTTATTATAGAACCGAATGGTTTTTGGGTCGGTACCGGGTCGGGATTAGGCGGGTCCGGGTCGGTTCAGGTTCAGTTTATGGGTTTTATTTTTTCGGTATTTCAGACCCGGATGGACCTGAAGGATCCGAATGTACCCGAAAATATAGAAATATCCAAAATTTTACAAATTATCCGAAAATTTTTAAACAAAAGTCTGTCCAAAAAAGTTAAAACCAGTTTCAATTCGAAACAAACTCAAAGTTAGTTCCAATATAGAAATGAAATTAGTATTCTAATAAAGAAATGCTTAGCAATTAAGAGTTGACTACAATGCATATATTCAACGTCTCATTCTCGCCCTTATAAGAGATTGGAGGTATGAGCAGAGATGATGCTGTTAATAAAAAAATAACAGAAATGGAACAAAAAACTTAAGAAAGAAGATTAGAAAAACATTAACCCGACAAGCATAATACTATTATAGATTAGCAATATGATTTTAACTTGTGTCTAAAGTTGTCAACTAAGGAATTTCACAAAAAGAAGTGAGAAGCAGATAACTAGTACTATAAAATCTCACATTAAAAATAAACCAACATAATGCAAATCTCATAGCAATCGTTATAACTCTCCACAGTTACAGTTGAAAAGAATATGCATATGAAAAAATATGAAAAAACCCAAAAACCGATTACAAGGTATAAAAGAATATGAAAAATATTGTAATGGACTTGCGGTTCTCGGGTACCCGATCGATTCCCGGGTCGGGTCCGGTTCGGGTCGGGTACCCGTAATACATCAAAACTAAACCCAATTGGGTATCTTAACTCTACGATTCGGGTTCGGTTTGATTTTTTGGGTCAGGTACGGATCGGGTTTCGGATCTCGGAAATTATGCCCAGGCCTACATAGATGTTTACAAATCAAAAAGTATTTCTTTATTTATATTTTGTTGAGGCGGTTGAACAGTTGGATGTATTAGTAAAACTCACACTCATATAGAGGCTTCAAACAATAAACCTGGACTAACTTCTAAAATAGTCATAATAGATTCAAGCTCGCTTTAGTCTTCATCACCAAAACGCATAAACAAAGTATGAAGACACCAAGAACGGGTGAGATGTGTACTGAACTTTGTACAAATTATGCAGTTCAACAGATTTCTCTCCACAACATATTTGATTTCTTTGTCACGTGTTAGTGAATTCGAATTTGTTTTGTCTTATGTTTGTGAGCTAAGGAAAAGATTTAGATTAAAATTTATCTATTTAAAGCAACGTAATAGTTCTCCATTATTCAAGCAATCGAAAGCTTCTTATACAGTCAAATCCTGATGGGCTTTGTCAATAGAGCTTCTTCCCGACCATCTTCAACAATAACCAAGAAGAATGGTGATGTAATGACAAAGTGAGCCAACCCGGAGTTCACACAATGGATGCAAAATGACCAATTGGTGAGAGTCTGGCTCTTTGGAACATTATCAGAAGAAGCTTTACGAGCAGTCTATGGTTTAAACACAACATAGGTGCTATGGTGCCCTGGTAAGAAATACAATAGACTTTCAGCCACAAGAAAATTTCATATGCAAAGAAAGCTACAAGGTGTCTCTAAAAACAAAAGACTATGGTTGAGTACTAAGTAAGGTAAAAATTGTGTGTGATCAACTAAACGTTATAGGGTTTCCTTTATCAGAACATGAATGATCTATGTAGCTATAAATGGTTTGGGAAAAGAGTATCAATCTATTGGTGCAATCATGGAACACTCCACGGAAGTAATACCTGATATGACTTATGATGATGCAGAGTTTAAACTCATTAATTTTGATAGTAAGCTACATGTCATAAAAAAGCTCATGAAGTTTCACCTCACTTGGCCTTCAATGCTGGTAGAGGCTACAATAATCGTGGCTGAGGTCAGTCCAACTTCAGAGGAAACACTAGAGGAAGAGGTGGTTCAAGGACTTACTCAACACGACACAAAAGCTTCTCTCAATAATTTCCATCTTCTTCTTCATACTCAAACGCAAGACCTACATGTCAAATATATGGCAAGCATAGTCACTTAGCTTTTAAAAGATACAGGAAATTTGATCAAGATTATCATAATACAGAAGAGTTGCACACTGCTCTATCCACTATGAGAATCACATATTCAGGACAATCTGTTGGACAAAAACGGTATCCTGACACTGATGCATCTGCACACATAACCAACAATCAATTATCTTGCCAAAGCACATTGTCCTACAATGGAGATAACTCAGTAATGGTTGGTAATGGTGAGTACCTTCCAGTCACACATATTGGTATTGTTGTTATGCAAACTACTCAAGGTAAAATACTACTTGATGATGTTTTAGTCCGTCTAGAAATAACATAGAATGTATTATCAGTGTCAAAAAAAACAAAATACTTTCCTTGCTATTTTTTATTCTAATTTTTTGTTTATAAAGGACATTTGGAAAAACAATTTGCTAACACAAGGCAAAAGACAGGATAATCTATATGTTCTAGAAGATGCAAAGTTTATGGCATATTATTCTTCAAGACAACAAACAATTAGTGATGAAAGAATTGGCCATCCTCACAAGGAGGTTCTTCAACACTTAGCAAGAAATAAAGCAATACTAGTGAATAAAACAAGCAATCAACTGTGTGACGCTTGTCAATTAGAAAAAAATTGTAGATTGTCTTTTTCTTCTTCTAAGTTTGTTTCAACTAGACCCTTAGAATGCATTCACTGTGACTTATGGGGTCCATCTCCTGTTGTTTCAACTCAAGAATTTCAATGATTTTTGTTGATAATTTCTCAAAATTCACTTGGTTTTATCCACTCAAACAAAAGTATGGTTTTTTTACTCAATTTCATCAATTTTCATACTCATGTTGAAACACAAATTCAAAACAAAATTGCTAAGTTTTAGTGTGATGAGGGGGTGAATTTATCAGCAACTAGTTTGTATCACATCTTGCAAGGTGTGACGTTAAACAATTGATATCATGTCCATATACGCCTTAGCAAAATGATATTGCTGAAAGAAAGCATCATCACTTAACATAACTTGGTCTTACCATGATCTTCCAGAGTAAAGTACCTCAAAATTTGTGGGTATAAGCTTTCCTTACATGAAACTACCTTGGAAATCTTCTGCCATCTTCTATTTTTCCCAAAAACTCAAGCCCTTTTGAAAGATTGTATGGCGATTCACAAGTTTATAACTCTTTAAGAGTGTTTGGTTGTGCATGTTACCCCTTTCTCAGACCTTATTCCAAGAATAAATTTGATCCTAAATCACTATTATGCGTCTTCATGGGGTGCAATAAGAAGTATAAGGGTTACAGGTGTTTACATCCTCCTACTGGTCGAGTGTTTATCATTAAACATGCTCTTTTTGATGAAAAGAAATTTCCTTCTCTGTTTGAGTATCAAAAATTTGAACCTGCTTATAACATTGTATTATCTTAAGCATGAATATCATGTTTATCTATATAAGCAATGAATCCAGCTCCATAACACAACATTTCAGACTTATCAGTTACTTCAGTTCATGTACAATCTGCTCCAGTACAATCTGTTGCAGTACAAGCGTATAACGAAACAAATTCAGAGACATCTCATAATGATAATCAAGTACCTCATGCTCAAGCTGATTATTCTTCTAATTGAGTCTGTTGGTAATTCCTCTGATAATTCTGATACATATATTACTTAGCCATTGAGTGATATACCATCATTTACTCAACCACCTGAGTCATCACTATTTTATGTTGTTGACTTTCATATTCTTCAGCCTGCTACATAGTCAACTCATCCTATGAGAACCAGAGCTAAAGATGGTATAAGGAAGCCTAATCAAAAGTATGTTTTAGTAACAACACAGTCACCTTATCCATAACCCAAAACTGTCTAGGCATATCTTGCTGATGTAGGTTGGTATAAGGTTATGCATGAAGAAATCTCCATAATGTATGAAATTGGGACTTAGGAACTGGTTGCTCCTGAAAAAGCAGTAAAGCCTCTTGGATGTAAATAGGCCTTCAGGAGAAAACTAAATGCTGATGGATCTATGGACAAAATCAAAGCCATACTAGTGTCAAAAAGCTTTGAACAGGAAGAAGGCATTGACTGTAGTTTGTACTGCTACCATAAGAATTGTTCTCTATTTAATATGTAATGGTTCTGCATTATTTAAGCAATCAATACAAGAAAAATTTGTCTTTGTCTTTCAACTCTCTGAGATTTTTTACTCTTTCTGCTTTCAGAATCGAGCTTCTAAATGACTTCTCTTCGGTTTTCCTCATCTTTCTACTTGTCATCGAACAGTTAAAAATTCAAGGTTATCAAATTTTATGTTGAACCTTGTATCTCGTATTCGATCAGGACATAAAATGGGTTTTTTTTTAGTTGGGTTGTGGCAGGGCGTTAAACCCAACACCAACAATAAATGTTTATCGACTAGGAAGATTCTTTTAGCTCGTCGATTTTTGAAAATGGTTAATTAGGGACTATGTCAAATCATGCTCGAGAAATATGTTGGATCGTTGCTTCATTTATTAGGGGAGTACCACGTAAGCACAATAATAAAAGCATCTCATAAGAGCTATCATTTCACGCTCCAATCTCTTGTCTCCTGGCGACGAAGATTATCCCATAAAAGTCGATGCATCAATCTCTTATTAACCATGCATGCATATGTTGATTATATAGTCGTGGCCAACGATTGAAGGTATCAATTGCCAACGAGCGTCCTTGGTCGACATTTGATGGGTACTTAAACGGAATCGAGGACTACTTCCTCCAAGCTAACAATTGGTTTCCTCTTCTTAAGTTGTTGGTCACCTATTGCACTCGGCGAGGAATGACCTTAACTCAAATACTCTCGATATCAGTTCATAACATGGTGGAAATACTTATAGTCGGTATTGAGGTCGGTGTTCCAATAGAGATTCATATGTTTAAAGAGGCTTCAAAAATCAACAATTCTTTAAGGTTCAACACAAATGTAAAGTTTAAGTCGGACTTCTTCTATGTGAGCTTGAGGTTGCATTATAAGCCAATTATTGGCGTCAATATTAAATTTTGGTGAACAAAGTGCCTTGATCTGGAAGTAAGTTTTTATCAAGCAAATATGCCTCAATCCTAACATTTAAAAATTAGAAAGCATTCTCACTTTCCAGAGACCAAAGTCACCAGATACATCCAAATAGTCCACCTTTTTATCTTTGTAAGCAATGAGTTTTCTCCCATTACTGGAGCTGAATGATTAGTGTAGACAAAACGAAATTCCAAAGCACACAAACAAGAAAAAATAAATTTCAAATCTTAGTTTTTATTGTATTCCTTGTGTTTACGTTCTTGTACTTAACCTTCTAAGAACCTTTCTACTGAGGTCTTACGATCTTGACCCACTTCATTTTTCTTTGCAAAATTTATTCTTCAGAACATAGGGTTCTGATACCAATTGCTAGTATTTTCGATTAAAAATTCTTGAATCCAAAATAAAAATCAAAAAATACTTTCACTCAATATATTTTTGATCCATTTTCATTTTCAAGTACATATGGGAGAGATACCTTCCTCTCCAAAGCTTCACTATCGGTGGTTGAAAGATACCTCAACCATGGCTCATATGAAATCGATTACGATACATGCTCTTTAACAAGATACTATATATGTTACACATACAAATAACATTCGGAAGAGAAAATGATTTAAAAAGAACATTCTCTGCCTTACCTGAGAGTCATCAGATCTTCACACCTTTATGCTTTGATCTGAAACCTCTCTCAATGCTCTTTGTGCTCGTGAGGAACAAGAAGAATTTATATAAGTTAGGTTTGTTGTACAAATTCTTGAACCTTGTGTTGAGTTTTTTTAACATTAATCTTTAGACCACAACGGGCTGGACCAGTAACTCAACCTCCATAAATAAGAGAACGTTTCCTTGCATAATGAGTGACCATGTTCGATCTTTATTCTAATAACAAAGTAGTAGAAATGACAATCACTAAACCACTTGCTTTTTGTTGATCCACTTGACTAATCTGCTTGTTCTTTGCAAGCTCAACGAACACAACTTAAATACAAGATCCATATATATATATATATATATATATATATATATATATATAT
>OVBE01013990.1:0-12328 GCA_900406425.1 Iberis pinnata | reverse complement strand
AAATGGATCCGGAAAAAGGTATAAAAACGAGTGAAAATGCGAGTATATCAGTATGTTTTCCTCGGTTCTATCGCAACTTCATAGAGCGGTTTGATGATGGTTTGAACGCATGGATCGATCTTGGTGTTGAGGTGCGGGTCGATCATTGTTGAATATTGGATCGATCTAGTCACTTCTTGGATCGATCTTGAACATGTTTCGGATCGATCGTGACCACATTTTGGATTGATCATGATCGATCCAACGTAAAAAATGGATCGATCCCTAGCAAGCGTGGATCGATCTTGGTGTTGAAAATGCATCGGTTCAGACATAATCTCATTGATCAATATGTTGGAAGCCTATCTTGCCCATGTTCCATTTCTTTTTTTCCTTGTAAGATTCCCAAAACTCATCCGGTAAGTACCTAAAACACCAAAACCAATAGAAAACAAAATTGCATTAAACCAAGTACTGAAATTTTAAAAGCATTAAAATTGAAATATATACAGAGATAGACATGGGACTTCCTCCCAAGTGAGCTTGTTTTAAGTCACTAAGATTGACTTCTTGTTTTTAGGATTAACGATCCTAAGATGGTTCTTCGAAGAGAACCGAGGTCTTTTCTGAGAAAGCTCCTTTGTCATAGTTCTTATCAACCTTGGAGTTTAGCTTTGGTTTTTCATCAACTTCGACAACAAGTATGATGTCTTCCTCATAAAGTACTTCTTTGATCATAAATCTCTTTGAACATAGTGGATCCACATTCCCCAGGTAATACTTGAACCTTTTGTTGAGTAAGAAGACTTGGTCTCCATTATTGATTTATAAGCTTCGGGTATGAGGCTCCAAGTATTTTTCAGAGATTGGAATGTTCGATGGTGGCTTCCGAGGTGGCACACGTTCAGATTGAGGTTTGAACTCATGAATTCCTTTTCCTGGATCTTTAAGGTTGTCTTCACCTCTTGACATTTCCAGTGTCCTGATTTCATTTAACTCGTCTGGAAGTCCTTTATCTGGTTCCTTAGTAAGCTTGAGACCTTCATTGTGCATTCCAGATCTTGTTGGTTCCTTTCCCAATCCATATTCAACTGCTTCACTGCTTGAGTACCCATTCTTCGGATTGTCTTCATTCAGTTTCTTCGTAGAGAAAAACTGACTTTGGGCAGTGAGATCCTTGGTTTAAGTCATGATGTTGAAAATCATTTTTGGCCCTCTCCCTAAATGCAGCTTTATGTGGCCATTCTTGACGTTGATTACAGCTCTAACTGTTGCTAGGAACGGTCTTCCAAATATCAATGGATCCTTAGGCTCTTCATCCATCTTCAATACCACAAAGTCTGTGAGTATTGTTGCGTCTTTGATCTTGATGGGTAAGCTTTCTAAGATACCAACATGATGCCTAACCGATATGTCCGCCATCAACAAAGTAATGTTTGAAGTCTTGAACTCATTAATCCTAGCTTCTGAGCAGTGGACATGGGCATAAGGTTGACGGAAGCTCCCAGGTCGCGAAGGCATTCATCAAAAGTCAAAGTTCCTAGTGAGCAAGGTAATGTGAACGAACTAGGGTCTTCTTGCTTCGTCGTTATCAAGGAATTGCATTCTTCAGGTGGTTCCAGCATTTCTCGAGCTACCTCTTCCTTCATGGGTTTCGCAAAAACCTCAAGGTATTTCACCATGATTTCCTTCTTGAATCTAGAAGGGAAAGGTAACTTGAGAACATATGGTGGTGGAATGAAGGGTGCATCCTTCTGTTGTGTTACATAGGTTGTTCAGCAGGAGGTGCTTTGGTGATCACTTCTGGTGGAGATTTCAATGGCTTCTGTGAATCAGTTATTGCAGGTTCATCTTCTTTAGCCTCTTTTAAACACGACCCCCCCCCCCAACTAGAACCACATTGTCCTCAATGTATAGAATAGGGTAAGTTGGAGTAGGAATAGAAGTCGTCTGCTGGAGATAGATGACATTGATGTTAGCATATTCCTTTGGGTTCTACACAGATTTTCCTGGGAGGTGACCGTTCATAGAAGTTGAAGTTGATGCGGTGTTTCCTTCAAGAGTGGTGATCCTGGAGTTGAGAGTTTTAATCTTTGAGTAGATTGCACCGAAGGATGTATCCATTTTGTGTTGGATTTCACCAAACTTCTTTGATGTCTCCATTGCATAAGTAGCTTGTCCTTGTAGGAGATGTTTTAACATAGCTTCAATGTTGAAAGGTTGAGCAGGAGGTTGGTTAGATGTGAAACTAGGAGGTGCACCAGTAGGTTGCTGCTGTAGTTGTTGAAAACCATTTTGTTGTTGCTGCTTTGGGAAGTAACCTCTGTTCTGGTTGTAGGTTTTGAAAGTTTGAGAGTTCTTTTGTTGTTGAGGTGGGTAAACTTGGTCTTGTGGGTTAGCAACGTTGTTGCTTCTGTAAGAAAGACCAGGGTTGTTAGAGTAGTTGAAGTACCCCTTGTTGTAACCCCCTTGGTTCTGCACATATCACATTTCTTCTTGCTGTTGAACTTTGGCAGCTTGAATTTGAAGTTGTTCTTAATAAGAGATGATGTGAAAGTGATGTTGTTGACCTAGGAGTAACCTGTCCAACTTCTCATTTAGTGCCTTGATATCCTTATTTGTGCTATCATCAGAAGTAGAACCACCTCCAGGTGTTCGACCATAGTCCTTATTGTAAATCCCGTCACACTGGAAAATGTTCTCTACCAACTCCCATCCGTCATCCACACTTTTGTTGAGGAAGTTCCCATTACTTTCAGTATCTAGCAACATTTTGATCTTAGGCAAGGCACCTCTATAGAGGGTGTTGAGCAGTGAAGCTTTGCTGAAACCGTGATGGGGGGATTGCATTGTTTAGTTCTTGAAACGCTCCCATGCATCAGAGAAGGTTTCAGCATTCTTCTGTGCAAACCCTGAAATAACATTTCTCAAGCGTGTTGTTCTTGAAGTTAAGAAGAACTTTGCAAGGAAGGTATTCTTGCAGGCATCCCAGGTTGTGATGGAGTTCCTTGGGAGTGACTTCTCCCATTAGTGTGCCTTCTCTCCCAAAGAGAAAGGGAAGAGGCGTAGTTTGAAAGCATCTTCATTCACACCATTTATCTTTGTGAGGCTGCAGAACCTATCGAACTTGTCAAGGTGATCAAGTGGATCTTCCATATGTAGTTCATGGAGCTTGTTGCTCTGCACCATTGAAATAAGACTATGCTTAATCTCGAAGTTGTTGTTCTGAACTGCAGGTGGACTGATTCCATGTCTGATGGTGTGAGTGTTGGGGTTGTCACTAGTACCTATGACATTCTGATTATCTCTATCAGCGTTGTCTGCCATTTGTAGGTCCAATCTGCGTAAGTGTTCCACACGTTCATGTTCACGTCTTGCTCGAGTGTGTTCTCTTTCAAGAGGTCCGATGTCTTCAACGAGGGGAATCAAGTTAGTTGGTCCTCAGCTTCTCTGGTTCATACACTGCTAAGTAGGTACCTGAAAACAAAGAAAACAAAGGTAGACAGGTAAGTAAAGATGTAAAAGAAGCTTGATCTTAAAAGATCCAAAATCCAGAATGTAGTAAATAACTCCCAAATGGCAACTGCACCAAATTGATAGTAGGACTTTTCGTCCTTAAAGGGTATCAATTACCCATCATTGTAGTATAGATGGGTTATCAATCTAAATGGGAGTGCACTAACAATCAAGATGCAGTGGATGCTTCAAATTCAAGCTATGCAGTAAAAAGAGTGGTTTACTAACAAGTCCTAAATGCAGTAAACATGTTGGAAGTAAAGTGCACTAACAGAAAATAGAAGCATAAAAGACTAAGATGCAAAAACAGAGTAAAAGCAGAGAGAGTGAAAGATGTAAAAAAATGTGAAGCAGTTCCTGAGGACTAACGGTAATCAACCAGAGATCCGTCCCAATCTACCTAAGCACCTGAAATACCTCAAACAATCATGTAAGCTATCCCTAGATGATAGGTTCATATGCAACCAAGTCCAATATCTTGATAAATGAAATCAACATAAGCAATCACCGGACCTAACTCTCGTTAGCGGTACACTACCTAGAAGGCATTAAGAAACACCCTACCAAAGCCAAAAAGCCTCCTAAAACTCTAACCTCTTAGGCTGAAAACATATAAGCGTCAGGTAAGGGTTAGCTAATCTCTGAAATCACCCAGTTCCGGACATCTTCAATGAATCACGGTTAAGTGTTGAAGAGCCTAAAGGCAGGTTTTCAAATATGGGTTAGGAAGAATTACAATCAGAATTACGTGCAAGTGAAACAAAAGGGATTTATAACAAACAAGCTTAGGTTCTAAGGTAATATCATGACATCACCCTTAATCTACCTCATCCTCAGGAACTTCAGGAACTACTCACTACTCATGGAAGTAAAAACAGAGAAAATAGAAATCATGACTTCAAAGCTAAACATGCGGATCTAAGGTTAAACAGATGAAGAACAATAAGAACAGCAAGAACACAAACCCAGAAACTAAGAATAGCAATGAAACAGTAAAAACATAGATGAAGAAAAAACTAAAATAGAAGATTAAAAGCTTAAAACGTAAATCAATATGCACCAGATAAAAAGCAACCTAAAGCTAAGCAAGAAAGTAAAGGAAAAAACAATAGGTTAACTTGAAACTTATAAGAAATCTGGTTTTTACACCAAGAACATGAAGAAAAACAAAGAGAATGAAAAACCTAAGACAAAACCTAAAAAGGAAAGAAAAACTCGTCTTTTGAAAAAGGAGGCGAATTAGGGCTTTTATAGTGTTCAGAGAAAAGCCTTAAATCGCACTAAAGACAAAAGTTAATGATTGTCTCGGATCTTGGGTTAGGTCAACTTCGAAATTGAGTTGGTCGGGTCAGAGCGTGTTTGACTTCGAGTTGGTAAGTGCGTGATCGATCTGAGCTGGAGACGATTGAATGAGATCGATCCAAAAGTTGGGCTTGAGATCAATCCAGCTTGTTTGAGGCTGGAGTGAGATCGATCTTGTTAGAGCGCGAGATCGATCTAGAAGCTTGGTGCAGGATCGATCTGGACTTGTCTTGACATCAATCTGGATCGATCCAAAAGTGAGCTGGGATCGATCCAGATGTTGCAGTTGGGATCGATCAAGAAGCTTCTTGGGATCGATCCAGATAGGTGGTGGGATCGATCTAGATAGGTTTTGTGGAATCGATCCGGGATCGATGCAGGAGATATCTGAGATCGATCCAGATTAGTGCCAGCCCATTCCACGCTAAGTGCTGCTCTATTCCATATTAAGTGCTACTTTTCTGAAATCTCAAAAATCCTTCCCGAAAACTCCAGAAATTCCTGAAAAATCTCCAAAATGCGTGCATATGCAAATTCTAATGGCTACAGAGGCTGGTAGAGGTAGATTCACGGCTACAGAGGTAAGTGGTGGTAGACCCGTCACCACGCTGGCTTCACCAGTGCGGATTAGTGCTCCAGTAGTTTCGCCATGTCGATGTTTTAGGAAAAGCCAAATAGGAGCAGAGTGAAAATCTTGTGCTAATTTAAAGTCTTGGGATGAAGAGTCTTGTTTGACATAGGAGGCAGACATAACTTGCTCTGAATTGGATGCTGAGGAAGTTGGTGAGCTTGCGCCGAGAGAAGAAAACTTTGATCTGTGTTTTTCGATTTGGTTTTGGTCATGGCGATGGGTGTGAGGCGATACCGGCAGCAACACTGATAGAGATGAAAAGAAGAAAAACTCAGATAGAGAGAAAAAATGGCTATACTTTAGAGAGAGAAAAAATTCACTTTTTGGTAGTAGCTAACTTAATCGAATAATTAACGATGTACCATTTAGTTTTTGACTTTTTGCACATTGTTGCTGTACTTAACCGAAGATCTTATCTACTTGAAGATATTTATCAGCAAAATAAACTGTACAAGGATTCCTTCCTATAACTATTGGCTGGTCGGTTTAATGTTTATTAATTTATTTGAACTAAAATATTTACGGTGCATGATGCAGAAACGGAAAGCATGAGAGCAAAAGTAAAATTGTGACATTAGACGCACGAGTTTTTGGACGCTGCCACTTTACCGTCCACGAATTAAAAGTTTTTCAATATGTTCAAATTTTGATACATTGGTCTTAAGACTCAAAGGTCTTTTTAAAAAAACTGTTATATATATTTTTGAGGAAATTAATGTTCCAAAAATATATATATATATATATATATATATATATATATTAAAGCTCATATATAGTCAAACACTCAAACATTATAGCAAGAATTAATGTTCCAAACCTTTTATTATATATAAAAAAGATTATATCATAGTATATTCGAGTGTTTCGTTTGTTATCAAAATATTTTTTTGTCCCCAAGTCGATCGCCATACTTCTAACACGCTACCACCTTGTTAATAAGTATGTAGTTACGTTTTCATATGTGCTTATAAAAACATATTGAAAATTAAATAAAAGTACAGATATTTTATTTATAAAATATAAAATTAATCGATACAAAAAGAATCAAATTAATTGTATAAACCGCAAGTTTTTCATTTTGATTGTTGAATTATTTTATTTTAAATATAATTATAAAATTAAAAAACAAAAATCGACAATACAATTTGCGACGGGATTTAATTGGTTAATATTTTATCGATGGTCAATTGTTCTAGTGGATGTGTCATATATGTTATTTTTTTACCAGACTGGAGATTGATCTTGCCAATTCATAATATTCATAATATGTGTGTATTTTCTCCTATTTATGAAATTTGAATTATTGGATTGATCTAATGTGATCCATGAATTAATGTGATAAAAAATTAATTAAAGTTTGTAGTATGCTCTATAATGTGAACACATATACATGATAATAACCACCACTTACAATTTGCTATTGGGTTGTGGATAATCTATGATTTTAAGCATGTAGTAATGAACTGTGGAAATATACTTTATGTTTCAGATAGAAAAAAAATTAATCAAATTTTGGCCTGTAACATGTCAAAAGCAGTTGAGTTTTACTAACCGAAAAAGTTCGGTAAATTGATGGAGCAAATTTTTCCACATCAAATTGGACATCACCTTATAAATAAAATAGTTTCGTTTGCGGACAAATTATTATTATTATTATTATTATTATTATTATTATTATTATTATTATTATTATTATTATTATTATCCATATATACCAATCTAATTGGTTAATTTTGATATAATATTTTATTAATCGGGTCCATTCTTAACAAAAATGTAAATCATTAGCTTAATCTTGTAAAATCATTGTCGTCTATTTACTATTGTCGTCTATGTCTATTGGACTGCTCATCAAACTCCCAACATAATATATACATATATTACAACGCAAATCTTCTTTCCATTGGTCACTTGCAAGAACAGTCAGATATCATGATATTACTTGAGAAAATCAATAAGTCATTATGGTAAATGCATGTTATCAACTTTCAGAGTTTATGGTATAAGGGAAATAGGTGGTTCCTTTCATAGTCGTTTACATTTTTATTTTTTTATGGTCTGTTTTATATATCGTTGTTAGTATGTCTCTTGGTGTCAATTGTTTTTAGCTTTTGACTTTGGAATATAGATTCTTGTCAGTTTTGTCCACTACNCCCCCAAAAAAAAAAAAAAAAAAAAAAAAACCAAATTATTGACATACATATGATAATAACAATTGACGCAATTTTGATGGAGTTTTAACATTTGACGAAATATTATTAAGACATAATCGGTCACAAATTTCATCAATAATCCGTCAGCATTTTCGCATGATGCAGAGTAACTATTTGTAGTCATTTATCAATGGATATATTCAAATTTATTGATAGATTATTATGTTAGTATTCCATCAATTATGGATTCTATAAAAACTAAAACATACAATATCTTCTTCACAAACTTACACACATTTTTCTAAAAACTGTCTACTCCCTAGTTTCGACTATGGATGGATGGTGAAATGATGAATTGAGACACAAAGCTTTTGAACGATAAATAGGTACATGGTGTTTGCGAGTTCATGGAATTAGCATGTCGAAAACCTCGGGAACAAAGCAGTAGTAAGTTAATATGTTCATGTTCATTATATTGGAATTCTCATAATATCATGATAGATTTAGTACGTAATCACTTGTATTGCAATGGTTTTATGTCGGGTTATAAGATTTGGTATCTACATGGAGAAAAACCTGATGTTATAAGTAGTAGTAGTGCTAGCGAATCGTTGGCCCATAGGACATAAGAACCTAGAATGAAATTAGATTTTGGGGTTAGTATGGTTCAAATGGTTAATGACGTTGACAAAAAAATAGAGTCGACGCAGATTGTTGAAGAAAGGTCGAATGAAAAATCTAATTTAGAAGCACGACATTTTGGTATGTTAGACGCAATGAATCAGCCATTAAATAGAGGATGTATAGATGGTCATTCGCCTTTATCATCTACAAGTAGGTTGATGGGGATAAAGACATACTATAATTTGGCTAAAGATTGTATTGATGGAATAACCACTTTTGTGAGAGATATTTTGTCAGATGATAACATTGCTTTGGAATCATACTACGAGATATAGAAACTCGTTACGTGCTTGGATTGCCGTATCAACTTATAGACGTGCGTATCAACAATTGTATGATCTATTGGAGACGCGATGAATACCAGAAAAGTTGTCGATTCTATCGCAAATCAAGGTATAAGGGTACATGCGGTAGATTTAAGTGTCTTACAAGCGGATGTGGTATTTTCCACTAGAAAATAAGCTAAAGAGGTTGTATCAATTCGGGAGAACAATTGCGGGAATAAGATGGCATACTGAGCATATAATCGATGGAAAGATTATACATCCTTCTGATGAGGAAGATCAGTATTTCAAGCATATTATATTTTCTCATTAATTATTACTAATTTCTATTCTAACATCTATACGTTTTACAAATTTTGCTCACTTATTCTATCTTAAAACCATTATTTAATGAACTTTTGATCTTAAGAACTCTAAGTTTAATTATAGCATAATAAGATATCAAGTATGTTAGTGGTTGTTTTGTTGATCTTAAGAACCATTAGGTTTGTCTATAAATAGAAAATGAAACAATACTACATTCTTACTTTTAATCTATAAAGATCCAAATATTTGTGACAAACATAAAAAAGAAAAAGATGAATCAACAATATTTAGTATAATATTGAAATAATTTTGATGGATCTAGAAGCAATCTTATAAATTATGAATTACTAGTTTATGGTATACCGAGTTTGTTACGGCACTTTTATTTGAGTTTTTTTATATTTTAAATATATGTATATGTAATTTAGTGTTTATTATGTCAATATGGTTTCTCATTTATTATATATAGATCTTATATTTTATTTTTAGTTAATCTAATAGCTTTTTTATTGTAAACTTATGTAACTGCAAAATAGGATTTGTTTAGAATAAAATAATTTTATGATAAATAAGAGATTAATTTAAAATAAAAAGATATAATCTAAAATAGATAGATAACATAAGTTTATGTTAACTAAGAGATTAATTTATAAATAAAAAGATATTTTCTAAAACAGATAGCTAAAAATGTTATTTAAACAAATAATAATAATAACTTTACTCTAAATTTAGAATAACTTTAGTTATTTTTCCATTTTATAGTAAAATATATATTGAAGATGATTTTACAAATAGAGTTTGAGTAAAATTTTAAAATATTTGGGAATGCTTCCGAAGATTATTAAAATATAAAATGCAGATATGCCAATTTTATATGAAAAAGAAAGTTTCCTGAAAAAGAAAGAAATATTTTTGCTTTGGCTGAAAGAGTTAGCTTACGATCTTGTCTTAGATTGTATCCTAACTGAACTTTGACAACGACATCTATCTAGAAGCAACACTCTATAAGTTTCTTTTATTTACTAAGATTTTATATAGAAATACCTATAAGGTTACATAAATTTTTCTGATTAAAAGGTTACATAACCTTACCGCTTAAAAAAATAAAAAAAGATTTAGGCTATTTTACCGCTTCTATAACTTAACTTCAGGTAACTAAAAGTTGTTTACAATTTTAAAAAATGACTAAAGTTTACCTAAGGTTATTCACTTATTTGTGTGAAAGAAACATATTATCCTTATCTATTAGTGCTTACGTCACTTACTCTGAGTAATTGCAATGCATACATGAGAAAGAAGCTCTTTTTCTTCTAAACAATAATATATAGATTAGGCATTTTTTGCAAAAAAAATAAAATAATAATAAGAACATTGTTATCTTAAACGGGAGAGAGAAATTGAAGAAACACTTGATTTTTATCGAATCAATCTAAAACTATTGGACTCGATTTTGGGGGCAAATTTTTTCACGGTCCAAATGTTTTTTATTTTCTTTTATATATCACAAAGGACATAATTTGTTGTTGTTGTTGTTGGATTAGAGTATTATAAACCCATGGACCAACCCTGTATATAAATTACATATATCCAATCGCTTCTATATATACGCGTACAACTTGCATGCAACAAAACGTAAGAGTTATTCACAACTCTTAAAGAGTTGAAAAAAATGATAGTCGATTCACCAATTTTTATTTCTAGCATAGAAAGGTATTCCGAGCGAGTAATCTTTATACAAAGTGATATATAACCCCAATCTATTTGTTGGGAATGTTCTGAAATCTTTTTGTACTTACTCTAGATAAAGTTGTAGTGTCAAAGTTTGACAATTATATAATATTAGGTGGTTATAATGTTTTCCTAGAGACCGCTTATAATCTATGGTTTATGAATCCATGCTAATATTATATAATCCTACAGGGTCACACACCTAAGCAAACTTGATTAATATTATATTGGTTTTTAATATATAATATATATATATATATATATATATTTGTGTACATAAGATTATATATATAATGTATATAATGTGATGTACGTTAACATAAATTAAGAATTTGTTACGTGGACATTGGGCTTAATTGGCCCATTAAGAATCTCACGTTAATATGTTAAGTGTAACATATATATATGTTGTTCGAATGTTAATTAGGATGAACCTAATTAAAAAAAAAACAAGAGTTTAGTCAAATTAAAACTCTAGAGAGAAAAGAGGCAGAGACAAATAGTTTGTCGCGAGAACTCTTTAGAGATTTGATCTCCTAAGGTACTAGCATACCGTCTTCGATCCAGTTTGTGTGCGTGTGGATACCGGTAGAGGCACGACACGTGGAGTGCTCAGAAACCTCGACTAGTTTCCTTAGCCTTTTCGATGCGTAACTACCAGGTATATTCTATACCTTAATATTTAGGTCTAATTCATTATTTGCACGAATCCTGGGAATATAAATTCGTAATTAATATTTATAAAGAGTTATAAATCGGTACGAATTCCAACAGTGGTAGCAGAGCGATCGTGTATAGTTTTAATTTTTGATCTAGTTTTTGCATATATGATATACATAAACGTAATGTAGTAGTCGCTCATGCACAATCGATAAGTTAATTAAGAATTATAATCGATTGTTTATATTTGTTCCGTGAGATTCTTTCTTATGCACTGTGCATGTTGTACATATATCATTAATATGAAAGTTACTGAGATTCGTGTGACGATTTGACTTTATACGATAGATAACAATGTATATTATTATTGGAGATAATTAGAATAATTTGGTTTGTGAGAAACCTCACTTTCTCCTATGATTGGATTATAATTATTGTTATAAGTATGAACAATGTGTTGTTATTGAAAAATATCCCTATGATTATGTATGTTGATAATTTTGCATTGTAGTCAACGATTCTCTTGAAACAAGAATTTGTTTGCATTGTATTATAATTATGCATGTGTGGTTGATCTTTATTGTGATTTGTATAAATCGGTTCAAGACACACTTGTTCATGTTTGGTTTATGGTAAACCAAATTGGTTCGATTTTTCAAAATCAAATCAGTTAGTTATCCAATTTTTTTTCATTAGAGTTAAGAATTTTAGGTTATGTTACCTAATTATATGATATGTATATATTATATTTTATCATTTATATTTGATATAAATTTGAATATAATTATAGTGAAATAATATTAAATTCCTCGTTTAATGTTAAGTATTTTGATGTCTCCTCAATTTTGTTTATTGTCAAAATTTAAACTTTTGTATGGCCGGTCTGCCAAAGCAGCGGTCTACAATTGTTTGAAAGTGAGANTTGTGTGGCGGGTCTGCCAAAGCAGCGGTCCATGATGGTTTGAGAATTTGAGAAGTACTTGTTACTATGTGAAATAAGATTGGTTAACTTAACTAGGTGTTGGGCCTGGGCTTAGCAGCCCCTAAAAAGGTCAAACTTGACTAGGCCCAACAACGTAGAAGGC
>OVBE01013987.1:0-12331 GCA_900406425.1 Iberis pinnata | reverse complement strand
AAAGAAACTCAGACACAACAACAATAAAAACTGATATGCAACAAAATCAAACTCAATGGAAACGTAAATAAAACTCGGTCGTTACAGAAATCAAACTCAACCACAACATAAATCAAACTTGTCCGCAACAGAAAAAAACTCATTCGAAACATATATCAAGGGGAATCAATCACAACTTACCAAAAATTTCAAAGAGGGTTCACAATAAGATTTCGACGATGAAGACGACGAGCGCGATAACTAGTTCACTAAACTGTCTTTTTCTTTAGTCAGAGTGATATAGTTGAGCGACTGAGAAATTTGATATGTATAATGTATGTTTTATTGACGTGGAATACGGTTTAGTGACCTGGATTTGTTTATTTTTAAAATTTTATGCGACGGAGTTCTCGTTTAACAATAGTTGAGTTTTGATTTCAATAAAGCTTAGTTATTAATCGAAGATCACGATTTTTTTATACATCGGTAACGTAATAACATCATAGCCTCGTATTATGACATAATAGTTGCATAATACTCCCTCCGTTTTTATTTGATTGATGTTTCTCTTAGTTTTAAAATGACTGATTTTTCAATTTTCTATGCAAATAAGAATCCAACCCGCTATTTCTCACTTTAAACCTTCCAAATCATCATTTCACTAGTTTTGGTGTTTTTTTAAATAAATAAAGATTTTGTAATTTTTAAAGAAAGATTTTTTATTTTACTTTTTCAAGAAAGAGAGGGAGAATCACGTCACGTCAAAGTCAGATAAATTTTTGGCACGCATTAGAATATGTGAAGTCTTAGTAAACGAAAGTCACGACTGAGTTATCCTACTGAAGGCCTTGTTTATCTTTGTGTATTTCTGAGTGATATTTTTTACTTGTCGACTGAGTTATGATTAATATACGACTGAGTTAAAATAATGGATATAAATTATGACTTTCAGAGGTTGCATAACATACTGGAATTACAAGAATTTTTAATATATCCAGAAAGAAAATAAAATACAAACAGCTAACAGACCACCATCAAACTTCAAACTACTCAAAGACCACATAAATCTCAGCACCGTCTTCCATCATTAACTGAAAAAGAAATTTAAAACATGAAAATATTAATTTTGGATATAATGGATTTAAACAAAGTTATTAAATACAAAAGCGAGTGAAATAACCGAAAGAGGAGTATCCGTAGGTCTGATTCGTTAGTTGTCGTACATGAAGCAAACCGTGCCAGGATCAACATTTTTCAATTTACAATACTCAGACATTATTTTCTTCCCAAGTGTACGAACACTCATCACGAATTCATACTCATCCCCTACTATGAGAGTAATTTTGCTCGTATGAATTGGTTCAGGAGATAGAGATCTTGTTGACACCCAAGAAGACCCTGTCAAGGACCTAGGTATTGTAAAGAGATTTTGATGAATATAAAACGTAGTACTAGTTTTGGTGTTTTAAAAGTGAGAGGCAATATAAAACGTAGCCACTTTGTTTCTTTTTAATGGATGTTTTATAAGTATTTAAAAGTTTTTCTTATAAAATAAAGATTTTGTAATTTAAAAAAAGACTTTTTACGTTTTCAATAAAGAGAGGGAAACTCACGTCGCGTCAAAGTCATAAATTTTTTTGGCACGCATGAGAATTCCCGGATAGGGTTTGACCTCGACAAAGTAATATCACATCATAGCCTAATAGCTTCGTAGTAAGACATCATTTGCCTCGGTTAAAGACATTTATCGATATTATACGACTAAGTTATGTTTACACGGCTAAGTTATTGTTTATCATTCGGATGGTTTATTATTGTTGTCTTGTATAGTTATAAACAAAACGACTAAGTTATTTTTATTGAATACTTGAGTTATATAATTTAAAATACATGACACGGCTGAGTTAGATCAAGCTGATTCTGATTTTTAACACTTTTTTGCTACGAACTTTCATTAAGAAACACCAATGGAGGTGGTCAGGTAAGCAAACCAGAAGTGCTGATGGTAACAGACTAATAGTGCTTTCTTAAACCATCATAGCTGCATAGTATTACTAGTAAGAGATCATTTCCCTCGGTTAGAACAATTTTTCGATATTATACGCCTAAGTTATGTTTACACGGATAAGTTATACAATTATAAAGGATTCAAAGTGAGAAGCAATATAAAACGTAGTCACTCTGTTTCTTTTTAATGGATGTCTTATATTTAAATTTTTTTACAAAAAATAAAGATTTTGTAATTTTTAAAAATATTTTTTTTATGTTTTCAAGCTAGCAAATCCATCATAAGAAAAAAACATATTCTAATACAGGTTATTCAAATACAAATATAGTACAATTTCTTCTCGAGAACTCAATTTTGATACAAACATATAAATAAAATATCTTCAAAAAATTGGAAAAATTATCGATAGCATTTTTTTTGCAGCGCAGTTACGAGCATTATCTTTTTTAAGATGAACGCTACGGCTTAATTATCTTACCGAAGGCTACCTTTTCATGTGTACAATTGGAGTTCTCGAAACCTTGACTAATTTAAATCTTAGTGCCTAAGTTATTGTTTATCATTCCGCTGGGTTATTATTATTATTTATTAATAAACGAAATGGCTAAGTTACTTTTATTGAGTGCCTGAGTTACAAAATTCAAAATACACGAAACGGTTGAGTTACATCAAGCTGATTATTGCTTACTGAAAGCTGGGTTTTTCGTCTTTACTTTTACGACTAAAAATTAATATTTAGTGGCTGAGTTAATCATATACATTGTATATGATTAACTTTATATGAGTTAGATCTCGTTCCCAAATCTACATGTTAGGAATATCGTATGAGTTAGATAATCTTCGCTCCAAAGCCACATAGTTTAGAGTCATGATTGCATCATATTGTTTTTGAGGAATATCAAAATCGAAGGAGATAGATTGCATGCGTACTGTTTGTGAGGAATATCGAAAGCTAACGCTTTCGATAAAGATGAGAGAAAGGGAAAATGAAGAGAACCCCTGTAATTGAGAGATAGATTGAGAAGTTGTGAGAAAATAAAGAGAGAAACAGAGAAATAAATAGAGAGATAGTTGTCGCTTTAAAGTCCCATAATTTTAGTTTTTAATATAAATCGAAGAGTCACGATTTTTCGTATTCCCGCATCTTCAATTTATTTTGAGACGTCGATAAAGTAATAAGAGTGGGCATAATGTGAATACTTTTCCGATGTAAAACTGATTTATGGATTTTAATGTTTTTTGTGATATGACTGAGTTCTGGATTTAATAATAATCGAACTTGTTTTATGGACGACTGAGTTTGTGTTTCATTAACACTAAATTCTGAGTTACTTTTGAATTTTTATAAACCAAAACTACAAACTTCAATTGGACTAATGGAGTAACGTAATAAGACATCATTACACGCCTTATTACTTTCTTTTAATTATTGCTACTCTATAATTAATTAATGGAGTATATAATAAATTAAAAATTTAAGTTTTAAGTATTGAAATTTGGAAAATATAGATAAAATGGGTTAAAGAGAGAGAAATTAACAACACAATCGTTACTCTTTTTAATACAAATGATATCTAAAACATAACACATATATAAACATAAAAACTCAATTGTTTATTTAGGTAACTCATATATCAAGAAAACATATTAACTATTTGTTTTTAAAACACGTTAACTCAGATATTAGTCCTGTATAATACGAATAAGTATTACCGCCTCTAATATCGAGAAATTTTCATAACCGAGGTCAAACTGATATGATTTCCTTGTAAAATTCACTAAATTGTACACAAATAAAGGTTTGATTGACGTTTTTCAGTCATGTATTGTAATAATAACTTTTCGTTTATGTAAAGGGAAGTTTCATAATAATAATTGTTAATACTCACTAGTAACTCAAACATTAAAATCAATAACCTCCCGTATTGAAACTGAAGGCAGCCATAACTTTTAACCACGAAGAAAACTCTGTCACTAAGTAAACATAACTCAGTCGTAAACATAACATATTCGTATCCAAAACTCAGTCGTATTTGAAAAATAACTAAGTCGGAAAGCAAATACGAAAAATCCCAGCTTTCAGTAATATGGATATTAATTCCCGTTGTTTTATCATCAACTATTTTTAATTTATTTTTGAACTGACAATCTCAGTTAGAATTGATAATTTTAGTACTTTATGAAAACTGTTAATCTCTATAACGACAAAGATAACTCAGTCGTAACACATACATTAATATCAATAAAAATAACGAAAAAATCTCAGCCGAATGATAAACAACAATTTAGTTGTTTCATATATTAGCCGTGTAAACATAACGAAAATAAGTCTGAATTATTTTTTAAAAAATCAGCAATACAATAAGTAAATATGTAAGAGCTTCTTAAGTGGTACTAGAGTAGGAAGTTGAACTTTAATTGTCGTCTCTCCTTGCCCTTTTAGATGAGGTGCATCCTAGTTGAGTGACCAACCTTAGTTTCCGCGTATGCTGTCCAACGCATTCTTGAATTATTTGAGGATGGAACAAATTTAGGTTTGGCGTCTGCTATTCAATGCGTTCTTCAATTGATTGTGTAATGACCACCTCTAGTTAACTAAGGATCAAGAAAGACACATTTATGTTGAGAGTAGAATTCACCGCGCCGCCTAACTAACATTGACAAAATTACTTGAACATGCTGTTTATTTTAACAAAATAGAGAAATGTAAATTCATAAATCCAAGAAGTAACAAAAATAAAATGTAATAAAATATGGAAAAAATATTACTCGTGTGGCTATCCATTTTTGGATTTGAGCAATTTCAAGAAAGAAGGAATTTCTAACAATGTGTCCTTTTCCTTCGTTTGGGTTCTGTATCCATAGAACCAATCCTGCAATGCAGGACATAAACAAAGAAATTAGGATAAACAAAACCTTCATTTAAACAGGATATTATCAAGTTCAGCTATTCCAAATCAAGATTTTGTAATTAGAGAACTTACATTGTTACAAGACAAAGAAGGGAAAAAGAATAAAATTGGAAGTTGAAGATAACTCCAACACCATCAACCTTATAATCAATCGTGAGCCAACTGTTGAATTCGCTGTACATCAAGTCCACTGACTTATTTTCACCAGCAACATCAAGTCCTAAAGAAGACTCACCAAATCCACAGATCAAGGCATTGACAAACTAAGTCGGAGAAACACCATGAACTGATTGGGATTTCACAGAAGCAAATACATTGTTTCAACTTCCAATCTTTGAAACAAATACCATTTGGTGGTTGTATAGGATAAGTAGGGAGGGAATCGAATTGCATGCGTACTGTTTGTGAGCAAACTGGAGATCGTAAAAGATTGATTGCATGCTTACTATTTGTCAAAAACGTCAGAGAGATAGATTAAGAGAGAGGGAGAGAGGTTGAGAAGTTGAGAAGTTTTTTGCGAATAAAGAGAGAAACAGAGAGATAATCATCGCTTCAAATTCACATAATTTTTTATTAATAAATAGAAGAGTCATGATTTTTCTATTCCCGCATCATTACATGCCTGGTAAAATCACATTTTCCACAGCAGAGAGAGAGAGAGAGACTGACTTTATCATTCCGTCATAGTTTCCTAATACTATGACATAAAAACTAACATTATAAGCATAGGGTTTGACCTCAAAAACATGTTACCCATAATAGATGCGTATTGCTAGTAAGACATCACTTGCCTCGGCTATAACAATTACTAGATTTCAACAATTTTTAGCTCGTAATATGGAACATAATAAGCATAGGATTTGACCTCGAAAACGTATTATCCCATCATAGCTGCATAGTACTACTAGTAAGACATCATTTGCCTCGGTTATAACAATTATCTTTCGGCTGGGTTATTATTATTGTTTTATTATAAACAAAAAGACTAAGTTATTTTCATTGAGTGCCTGAGTTATAAAATTCTAAATATACGAAATGGCTGAGTTACACCAAGCTGATTATTCTTTACAGGAAGTTGTGTTTTTTTTTTCGTCTCTACTTTTACGACAGTTATTTTTCCAGTACAACTGAGTTATGTTTACGACTAAGTTATGATTAAGGATGAGCTATGTTCATTTTATGACTGAGTTTTATTTGTGGTTATAATGTTTGTGTTACGACTACAAGTGAGTAGTATTGAAATTGGATTGAATGCATACTGTTTGTGCGCATATTAATAAATGTATGTATCCACTTTATAAAATACAAAGAGCTATTGAGATGTATGTTGAGAATTAATATGTACTCTCGGTAACTCATTAATAGTCTTAACTCACTTATATACTATTTCGTAGTAAACAATAAACAATAATCCCTAAAGCCTAAATGGGTTAAAGAGAGAACAATTATTATTATTATTTATTTCTTTAATAAAAATGTTATCTAAAATAAAGTTACCGAGGGTAAACGCGGCTACGCTATTTTTTTACGCAGCTCTGATGTGATATTACGGGTGAAATGATGATTTTAACTCTTTGTTTCGAAAGGGGTTCTCGTTTAACTAATATTTAAATGTAATCTAACTAACTCTTTCAAGAGTCTAAACCCTAAACACTAAACATTAAACCCTAACTCAGTCGTAACTTAGTCATAGCACAGTAAAAATCATAACTTAGTCATATTGTCTATAACATAACTCTGACATAAGCATAAAAACCCAATTGTTTATTTAAATAACTCAGATATCATGAAAACATATTAACTCAGATATTAGTCCTGTATAATACGGATAAGTATTGCCGCTTCAAATATTAAGAAATTTTCACAACCAAGATCAAATTGATAGCGTTTGCGACTTTACGTTACCTCTAATAGGGTTTTCTTGTAAAAGTCACTAATCTGTACATGAATAAATGTTTGATTGACGTTTTGTCATTTAGAATTTCAAAGTTTATTAAAGGGATCTCTTTATTAAATAAAAAGGATAACTCAGTCCTTGTTACATTTCAGACGTACGAACACCTCAACCCTTATTAAGTTACTGACTTAAGAATAACTCAGTCCTTGAGAATAAAAAATATATTAGTCGTGTAATTCTCGCATATCCTGTCCAACGAACAAATTGAGTGATAAGGTTGTGAACTAAATTTTACAATACCAAACCATCCATTTATTGAGACTAAATCCAAGATAAATTTAGTTGAGACTTTGAATTTGGTTGAATTACTTTTTTTATTATTATTAACTATAAATGTTATTGTTGTTTCGAGGAGCAATATGCATGCACAATAGTAACTAATGAGTACTGAAAGATTAAATAAAAAGAACAAAGAACAAAACTTATAAATGGTTTAGTTATAGAATGTAGAAATCAAACAGAATCTGAAAATTTTAAATCTCCATGCCCTCAGAAAACTCTAATGAAGATAATCCATGGAACGATGAATCAGATTATGAAAACATTTCATCAAAGAAGAAACCAAAAACAATTATGGACTTCTTGTCTGAAATACAAGAGACCGAGTGTTGTTGCTTATATTACATGTGGTTGGAGAAAGTTCTGCTTAGAAAATGGATTAGAAGTTGATTCTTTTCACAAGTTTAAACTTGTCTGAAACGGGACAAGACCTTTTCTATTATTGTGTTCTAACAAAAATCAATTGGTGCTTGTTCTATCTTGACCTTGTCCCTTGAGCAGAGCTTGAGCATTAGTGTTGAACCTTCTCTTCTTACAAACTCCAATGTAAAATACTCTCCTGTCTTAAACCTATTTGTTACAAGAAAACTTCTATTTATCTTTCTATTTGTTTCTCTGTTTCTTTCTGTTTCTCTTTATTTATTTACCTACTTGTCAGTCTGTTGGTGAGATTTATCTCCGCCTCGAAGATTTCGAGGAAGCCTTGAATTATCAGGTTACAACCTGCAGGGAGAAGAACATGTTGTGTTCGGCGTCTGTTGTTCAATGCATTCATCAATTCTTTTTTAAATGACCAACTTTAGTTCTCGTGTATCCTGTCCAACGAAAAGAGTGATAAGGTTGCGAACTTAATTTTGCATTACCGAATCAACAGTTTATTGAGACGTGTATGAACACATAAACTAAATTTATCTTGAATTCCCTGACTAACATTTGTAGACAATATTCTCTTAGTAATCAAGTAAAAGGATTAGACCAATGATTATTTTTTTTAAATAAATATGGGTAAAAAAAAAGACAAAGTATACCTTCGGTTCCAATTCGGGNNCTCAGGCACTCAATAAAAATAACTTAGCCATTTTGTTTATCATAAAACAATAATAATAACCCAGCCGAATGATAATTGTTATAACCGAAGCAAATAATGCCTTACTAGTAGTACTATGAAACTATGATGGGATAATACGTTTCTGGGGTCAAACCCTATGCTTATTATGTCCCAGCTATGACGGGACGGTAAAGTCAGTCTCTCTCTCTCTCTCTCTCTCTCTCTCTCTCTCTCGCGGCTAAAGATGTTATAATACGCAGCTATAATGTGATTTACGAGGTGTGTAATGATGCCTTATTACGTTACTAAGGACAAGAAAAAATTGAAGAGGCGGGTATACCAAAAATCGTGCCTCTTTGATTAATACACGACTATTATTTTTTTACTCTATAGGGCTGAGTTATTCTTAAATTGGTAAACATAACAAGGGTTGGGTTATTCTTAACTCAGTAACGTGATAATGACTGAGTTATTCGTACATCTGGAATGTAATAAGGACTGAGTTATCCTTAAGTCGGTAACTTGATAAGGGAAATGCTGAGTTATTTCCTACCTCATAACTGAAATCGTAATGAAATTTCTTTAAAACCCTTTATTATTTAATATACTTAAAAAATTCTAACTGGCAAGCTGACTTTATATTATTATTTCGGTCACAATATAAAAAGTCTATCATGGTCTAGTGGTTCCATGCCTTAGCTTCCAACTTAACATCCCGAGTTCTATTTCCTGAAAGTATTATACCTTTCTTCCTTCTTCCCTTTTCTGTACTACTTTCCCTTTTTTGTTTTTTTCCTTCTTCCCTCTTTTTTTCATTTTGTTTTCCTTTTTTTTATGTGTTGGTATTGCGGCTGACTAATCTTTTTTACATGTCATCATCCATGTCAGCATCCATGCCATGTCTCAAGAGAGAGGGTGTTGAATTTTTTTTTTGCATTGTATATAGTCTTACCGATTCTTCTTCGGTAATCAACTTCTCCATCTATCTTCTTCCTCTTATTCTTCATCTCACACTGAGAGCTTATGTATCAAGTACTTATTGTTTCCGGTAACTGGGTTAAGAAAAACAAATATGTATTCGACGCCGACAGTAGAGGATGTAGAGTTCTGCTTATAGATGGGCAAACAACACGTGAAGTAGTAGAAAAGTTGGTATTCGATGATTACAAATTGAATGAGTCGAGGCATCATATTCAGCAGAGCTACATGTTCTCGAATAAAGCTTTGAAAACAACAGCGCACGATACTCCAGAAGCTTTAAGGTCAGAGATGGATTCGCTACATCTTGGGGTAGGGCAACGAGACGAGAGTAAATCCGAGTTGGTGAGACGACTGAAACTTCTTGCATTGAGGAATCAATTTGATTTTGATGTAGACAAATCTGATACAAAAATATTGGTTGTTAACTGTTGGGTACCTGGATGTCTCGGGAGAGTTCGTGCTTCTACACAAGGGGTTTCCTCGGCATTTTTCGTCCGTATTTGAGATGGAAAACATACATGTTCTGTAACTCAGCGTTCTATTCGATCTAAACAAGCAACACCATATATTTTAGGACAGTTATACAAGGACTTTCTCGGCGACATTGGTCCGTCCGTTCTAACTGCGAGTGTCGGAATAGCTATCAATAAGCAGTTTGGTATAGAGGTANTGGGGGGGGGGGGTCTGAGTTATATTAATGATAGACTGAGTTATATTAACTTAAATGTTGAGTTATTTTCATATAAAGGATGAGTTACTTTTTCGATGTATCTGACTTAATTCTATGATGCAGCTGACTTATTCGAATGGTTATGTTTTCAATAAGAATTTTGGTATAAATGTATTTATTTATAATGGGCCGTGTTATTTAAAAGATTTGGACTGGGTTATATTATCGGTAGGCCAAGTTATATTAACAGTAATGCTGAGTTATTTTAACATAAAGGCTGAGTTACTGTAACGTCAGAGATGAGTTAAGTTTTCGATTTGACTAACTTAATTTATGACGGCTGACTTATTCGAATGATCATGTGGACAGATGCCATATTGGAAGTCACATAAGACGCTGGTACGTGCAAGGGAAATTGATGAGGGAACACCTGAGATTGGGTTTGAGAAGTTTCCTTCTTACTTATACATGATAAGAAGGGCAAATCCGGGTACATTTGCGTGTCTTCAAATCGATGAGTGTGGAAGATTCATGTATGTGTTCCTTTCGTTTGGTGCGTCAATAGCTGGGTTTGCTTTCATGCGCAAAGTTATGGTCGTAGACGGTACGTTTCTTAATGGTAAATACAAAGGGACGCTCTCATAGCACTAGCTCAGGATGGTAATTTTTAGATTTTTCCAATAGCTTTCGCTGTGGTTGACACTGAAAATGATGAATTGTGGGAATGGTTTTTTACGCAACTAAAAAATTTGATTCCCGACCAGAAGGATCTTGTGATAATCTCAGATACGCATAAGTCGATAGGGAAAGCAATTGGGAATGTGTATCCACTGGCTTTTCGGGGAATTTGCATGTACCATTTATATAAGAACATTTTGGGACGGTATAAAGGAAAAGATGTTTTTCGTCTGGTGAAGAAAGCGGCAAGATTTTTTAGGTTGCATGATTTTAATGAGATTTTCCAGGAGATTCAAGCGATTAATCCTGAACTTCATGGGTACGTCCAAAGAGCTGATGTCCAACTGTGGGCGCGTGCCCATTGCCGGGGTGAAAGGTACAACTTGATGGCTACGAACATAGCGAAATCAATGAACAGAGCACTGTCAGATGCTAGAGGTCTTACCATTGTTCGACTATTAGAATCGATACGAGAAATGATGACTAGATGGTTTGCTGAACGGAGAGAGGATGCTGTATTGCAGTAAACCACGCTTACCCGTGGTGTCGAGAAACTACTACAAGTAAGTCAACCATCACATTTAATAACTCAGCCGTCACAGTTTATATATCTGACGTAAAAATTTATAATTAATCCGTAAATTTTTTAATTCGGTATTGGTAATTAATAATAGGATCACGTTGATGCCGCCAAACTGTTTACGGTACAATTGATTGATGACGATCGCATGGCAGTTAAATATGGGAAGTCTTTGCATGTTGTTAACTTGACTGCGAGAACGTGCACATGCAACCGTTTCGAACATGAGAAATTACCATGTACGCACGCAATCGCAACTGTCGTGAAAAGTAAAGTTTGTCGTATATCCCTGTGCGGTGATTACTATCATAGCCCTGATTTGGTTAAAGCATACGATCAATCGGTTATGCCGTATGATTCAGCAGATCAAGTTCCATAAAACGTGGATAAACAACGTTGCTTGCCCCCGTTTATTTGTCAACAACCAGGAAGACCTAGAAAAAGAAGGATGAAATCTAGTTTAAAGTTTCACTTGAGAAGAAACTTCCGTGGAAAGAACACACATGTTCTTGTTGTAGGAAGAGTGGGCATAATGTGAAAACTTATCCGATGTAAACTGACTTATGAATTTGAATGTTTTTGTGAAACAACTTAGTTATGGATTAACGATGACTGAGTTCTAATTTACCTATGGTTATGTTACTATTAACGAATGAGTTACAGATTAGATTTAGTTTTATGCGGCTGAGTTCTTGTTTAACATAATAGTTGCGTAATACTCCCTCCGTTTTTTATTTGATTGATGTTTTTTTAGTTTTAAAATGATTGATTTTTTCAATTTTCGATGCATTTTTTATTAATTAGTTACAAAGTTCAATAAGTATTAAATGAAAGTATTTGAATTCTTTGATTATTATTGGTTCATTTTTATGGGAAAGTGTATATTTTATCAAGAAAATGTATTAATCAAAATTGATTATTTTCTTATTATGTGTGAAATTTAATCAAATAAAAACGGAGGGAGTATGACACAGTAGACATCATCTATGGTTTGACCTCGATATCGTAATATTTACATCATAGCAGCGTAATACTATGTAATACTAGTAGACATCATCTAGGGTTTGCCATTGGTATAGTAATATCACATCATAGTTGCGTCAAGATAATTTTTTTTCCTCGGGTATAAATATTTCTCGATATTAGTGCTCAGTCGTATTATACACGGTTGATATACGAGATGGCTAAGTTACTTTAAATGTTCGTCTGATTTATGAAATTTATCCTCTGTGTATGTCT
>OVBE01013986.1:0-12332 GCA_900406425.1 Iberis pinnata | reverse complement strand
TATATATATATTTATTTATTTATTTATTTATTTTCAACACGTACCCATTTTTAATTATTTTAAAAAGATCTCTTCCGCAATTCCAAACGTTTCTGATTCTATGCAGCCTCGTCTTCAACATTCCGTATTTGACAATCAAATCCTTTTTATTTTGTTTTGAAAAGATTATTCGGTATGTTTTGTTTGTACATATTATATTTTATCCATGGTGTATAAATACTATAACATCATAAAAATTATTAAACATATATTTTATTTGATTCATACAACAACCAATACAACATCGCTCCAATGAAAATATATATAAGAGAACGAAAAACATTAATTATGCAAGTTTAGAATCGTAGCATTGACACACACATAAGTAACACAAACGATATAATAATATTCATAATCTAACTTATATTTGAACATCTTGTCTATCCAAACAAGAAGATATACGTATGTTGACATAGCGTGTTGGTTGTATGATTAGGTTCTTAATTAGCATTGGAAGCCAGGGGGAACTTTTTTGCGACAAACATTAAGAAGCAGACTGAGAGAGAGTGGAATATTAAGATTGATCCCAAGTATATTAGCTTTGAGCGCAGTACAAAGACAAGCTGCAGCCTCATGGTTAGCAAGTCCGTTGATGAGAGTGCAACATGGCTCGACCGATGGCTTGCCAAGAGTAATGTTCAGTAGACCGTTGCACATTGGCGCAGACTCCTAACTTAAGGGGGTCTCTTGGGCATTTGGTTGTGGGTTGGGTTTAGGGTTAGGGTTAGGTTTCGGTTTGGGAGATGGGTTAGATTTTGGCTTGGGCAAGGGGCAACTGCAGTTACCGCAGACAGAAATTGTTGTGAAGAAGAGGATGTTGAGAATCAAGAAAAGGGCAAAAAAGGTTCTTGAAGCCATTGTTGCTTAGAGAAAAAAAAAAAAAGATTTAAATTAAACACTTTTACTTTGGTCTGCGTTGGGATCAATGAAGGGCTCAACGTGGCTTTTATAATGATTCGAAGGGATGGGCCAAGATGTTATATGACTTCATATATACGACTTTTTAGCAGAATGTATTCACGAGGTTCTTCTTCTTCTTTTCTTCCATATGAGAGATTAATATTAAAAGCAATATTTTACAAACAATTAGTACCAAAACCCGCATTTCCAACTATGTAAACTTGAAAACTCAGGAGATAGAAGCCCAGAACAACAGGAGCCAAAGAAACAAAGGCAAACCTATACATCAATACTAAACAGAAAATTAAAACCAATTTAGTCCGCGATACTCCACAAAATCTTCCAAATAATAGGAACCACAAAGCATACGAAACGCAAGATGAACCGCCAAATCTCTATAAACCGGATGTAAATGTCCTCCCGTGAAATAAGTAGACTTCTGCAAATAAACCTGCGCACTTCGAATGATTGGCTGAACGAAAACTTTTAAGAGGATTATTGAGCTCGTTACAAACGTCGGGGCCGGAAAAATCGACTTGAAGCGAGTATAAAACCGGTAAAGAGAAGGCACGATCCTGTCAGACCTCAACCAAATATGAGGGGATAATCTTGTGGAGGAAGAAAAAAATCCGCCTAAATGATTCATCGCAAGGATGAAGGAAGCGATCCAGATAGGCCAGAAATGATTACAGTGGAGAAAGAGAACGAAGATGAGGTAAAGCTCAGCACAAAGACGACATACAAAACTCGGAACAGATCCGGAACCAAACAGAGATATGCTACAACAAAGAAATGAAATGATACCGAGCCTATACTAGAATCCAACCAAAGAGACCAATGAAACCCCAAGTCTTAAATCACAACCTGTCATAGACCGAGCAAAACACAACAGAACCCATAACAAAAATAAGAAGAACACTCAGACGACCAAGCAGGACTAACAGAGTCCGAAGTAAGAATGACCCATACGCTACCTAGACACACAGAACTGAGAAGAGCAGAGCAAAAGCTAACGCGGGAAGGCAGTGACAAAAGCTCAGAAGAAGGAGTAAGGTTGAAAGAGTAGCAAGAAGAGACCGTTAAAACCGTAGGCCGGTGAGCCCGAAAACATCAACAAACGACGGTTGCGAGAGCCCTAACCAAATTAGAGCCACGGAATGAACACAAATATCGCTCACCGGCACCGATCCTGAGAGAACACACCACTGCATACACCGAAATTAAAAAGAACAAAAAATGAGAAGAAAGGGGTGGCTCCTCCGGCGAATAAACCCCGACGCGCCACTCAGGCGGTTAATAGTCTAGGGGTTTTGCTAAAGATCGAGCAGAGAGGAAATAGGGTTTTTTATACTTTATATCAAGTCTTGTCTGGTTCTTCTTCTTTGATTTGTGTTTCTTTTATTTTTACATATAAAAAGTTGTTTTTTTTTTTGGGTAAGAAACAGGGGAAACCCCCCAAGCTTTATTAATAAACAGAGTACAAAGAATGAAATAAACTAAGCAATGACTAGACAAGGTCGGGTCACACCTCTTATATCGTCATCCAAATAAGAAACAAAGTCATCTGGAACTAAATCAAAAACGTGTAAACCTATACCCAAATCAAAAGCATGATTGGCGAGAGCATCGACTAATCGATTAGCTTCTCGGTAAACATGAATAATACGAATCTCCCAGTCCTTTTGTAGAGAGCCATGGCACAACTGTACCAGGAAGGCGAGTGAGTGACAATCCTCAACCCCATCCCGCAGAAAACCAACAACATAGTACACACCCCATAACTCTGCTAGTGGAGCGGTACACACACCGATATTCAAAGCAAATCCTCCACACCAAGCGCCATTATAGTCTATAATCACACCACCTGCTGTTGCTAGTCCCGGATTCCCTTTTGACGCTCCATCGGTATTGATCTTAAACCAGTCTTGCAAAGGAGGTGCCCAAGCAATTAAACGCTCAACCCGTGGTGGTTTTGTACCAGAATTAGATAGCTCGCTTTTATGACTTGCCATTACTTCTTTAGCTAAAGTTTGTAAGAATTTCACTCCATCCCGCCAAAGTATATTCGAACCAAAAACATTAGCACAATGTCATTTCCACACAAAGTTGTTTGATAAATGAATTATATATTTCTTCATGTCTCTCGATTTGGACCAACAAAAAAAAATGAATAATAAGCTTTCAACACAAAATTTGGTAATGAATAAATTGACATATATATATATATATTATATTATATTATATTATGTAGGTCTCATCTAAACTTCATATTGTGGTATAGAATTGTATATGTATTAATCACTAATAAGTCTTGAACCATTATACAAGTTTTGAGCTATACAAGTTATTATTAAATCCTATCACATTATATATCTAATACACCCCTTGAAAAATGGCTCTCTTTGACAAAGCCGATCTTAACACACAATGTCTAGATCCGTGATTGTGGAATAGCTTTTGTCAATGCATCGACTAGCTGGTCCGCATATATAAGTGATATAAGTTACATGAATGTGAGCCACTTGAATATGGTTTCATACAAGATGATTGTATAAGGATTAATATGGTTTCAACCAATATTTCACACTATATTGTTAGTGTAGATGATGTTGGGAGACTGAGTTCTGTTAGAAGAGATGATATCCAGCAAACCTCGGCGTTGGTTGAAGTAATTCATTTGTAATCAACCTCAATGGATGATCGTGATATCCAATCTATTTCTCTGATGACCACCATTGGGTGTCTTCCACAGTACATGATGTAAGAGCCTATGGAGGTGTAATTATCGCGGTTCTCGGCCCAATATGCGTCAGTAAAAGCATATTTTGTCGATTTTTCCTCTACGATAAGAATATTCCTTGATTAATTAAGTGTTCCATATAATACTACAAGAAAACATGGAACTTATGATGGAATTTACTGACGGGTAAATATCCTTCAATAATAGTGAAGACCAAACTGAAAGATTTTTGGTCGTCAATAATTTACTGACGGCTTAAATTCTGTCATAAATACTGATTGTTTGATGATGGAAATTTGACGGATTTATTCTGTCACTAATCCGTCAATATCTCGTCAGTAAGTTTTCCCGATTTAAACTATCCGTTGTTAGTCGGTACCAACATATATATTCGATTTACTAACGGAAACCGTAAAAAAAAAGTTCTACATAAACCAAAACATCCCCTCTTATTATTTCATTAAAAATTTCATAAACATACTTATAAAATGTCTACTCCTCCTTATTTTGGATCATGAATGGATGGTGAAAGGATGAATCCAGAGACAAAGATTTTGAACGAGGAATATGCAAATGGTGTTATGGAGTTCTAGAATTAGCATGTCAACAACCTCGGGCACAAAGCAGTCATAAGTTAACATGTCCATGTTCTTTATGTCGGAGTTCTCTTCATATCAGGATAAATATAGCATGGAATCACTTGTATGTCAATGATTTTTTGCCAAGTTATAAGATTTGGTATTTACATGGAGAACGAGCTGATCTTGTTGCTAGTAGTAGCGGTAGCGAACCATTGGCCGATAGGATAGAGGAACCTAGAATGAAATTATTTTTTAGGGCACCTTTGGTTCAAATGGTTAATGACGTCTATAGAGAAAATATAGAGGCGGCTCAGGTTTCGTTTGAAGAACCAAATTTAGAAACACGACAATTTTTTGGTATGTTAGATGTAGCAAATCAACCATTATATAGCCAATGTAGGGATGGTCATCCGCCTTTATCATTTTCTAGTAGGTTGATGGGAATAAAGACAGATTATAATTTCGGAGGATGCAGTTGACGCAATAGCCAAGTTTGTGAGGGATATCTTGCTAGAGGATAACAATACTTCGGGTTCATATTACAAGATACAAAAACTTGTCTCGGGGCTTGAATTGTCGTATCATGTTATAGACGTGTGCATCAAAAATTGTATGATCTATTGGAGACGTAACAACACCCGAACGAGTTGTCGATATTATCGCAAACCAAGGTATAAGGATACATGCGTTAAAGTTTCAGTACCTTACAAGAGGATGTGGTATTTTCCACTAACAGTTAGGTTGAAGAGGTTGTATCAGTTTAAGAGAACATCTGCGGCAATGAGGATGCATGGTGAGCATAAATTTGATGGAGAGATTACACATACTTCTGATGCAGAAGCTTGACGTCATTTTCAGTCTACATATCCGAGTTTTGCAGGCGATACACATAATGTTTATCTCGGATTAAGTACAGATGGATTCAACCCATTTGGAAAGCATGGTAGCCATTCTCTATGGTTAGTCATCGTCGCACCTTACAATTTTTTGCCATATTTGTGTATGAACCGAGAGTTTCTTTTTCTCTTTGTTCTTGTACCAGGGCTAGATCATTTGAAATGATCGCTTGATATGTTTTTCAACCACTAATATATTAGTTGAATACATTATGGAAGTATGGGAAGAGGTGTATGACGTGTCTTTAAAACAAAATTTTAAGATGCAGGCGGTTCTTATGTGGACTATAAGCGATTTCTTAGCATATGGGATGTTATCTGGATGGACAACACATGGGAAACTGGCATTTCCATATTGTAACGACAGCACCAATTCCTTTAAGATGAAGAACGGAAGAAAAACATGTTGGTTTGATTGTCATCGAAGGTTTTTTCCCCCGAGTCATTCATATCGTCGATCTACTACATTATTCTCGGAAAAAAAAATATGGTGACAGTCCACTACATTATTAAGAAAAATGCGTTATTTTGTTGTTGAAATGACCAATGATGCAAATATGGTGGGAATAGACACGTCAATGTTGAGTTTGCATGCAAACATCATAATTGGTACAAGAAAAGCATATTCAGGGATTTGCCTTATTGGGAAATCCATTTGTTGAGACATAACCTAGATGTCATGCACATTGAGAAGCACTTCTTTGACAACATTATGAACACCGTGCTAAATGTCCAAGGGAAGATGAAAGACAATTTGAAGTCTAGATTAGACTTGGAAAACATTTATTCTCGTCCTCAGCTTCACATTACGGATCATATTCCTGCATTTAAATTACCTACGAATGCAACTGATGAGTTCTTCAACTGGATTATTCATAGGGTCAAATTCTCCGATGGATACGCATTTAATCTGAGGAATTGTATTGATATCGAAGAAGGAAAGTTCATTGGAATGAGGAGCCATGATTGTCATTTAGTAAAACAACGCATTCTCCTATTTGCATTTGAGCATCTCCGTCTGAAAGATTTCCACGAAGAAACTGCAGGTATAAATTAAGTCATTTGTGTATACTTTACTTATATGTTTCAATTTTGTATTACTTATACAGTTTTTTATCTACAGCGGTTGGGGAATATTACTTTCCATGAGATGTGGCAACGAAAAGCTGTAGAACAAGTCGACCCGACGATGGTGGATAACATCCTACGTATCATGCTTATGTCCCTAGTGTGTTCAAACAGATATGTCAGTTAATTCAACCAATCATGTAACATGCGTTTCTGACGGATAATATTCGTCAGTAAGTATATCCGTCAGTATGCCGTCAGAAATTCTGACTCATTATTGACGGATTTACGTTTTTTACCGTATTCCAACTTTCCAAAATTTTTGAAAACTTGCGAAATTCATTTTTTTCACTTACCGACGGGAAACTAACGGAATTTCCCGTATGTTTGTCGAAAATTTATCCGAATACTATACCCTTGTTCTTCATTTTCACGCGAAAAAAGGAAATCTCTCAAAATCATCAACAATCAAGCAATCAATGACGAATCCAAGCTCTATGCAAGTGATATTAGCTAGATTTAAAGTTTTATTTTTGTAGTTTTGAATCAATTTAAACGGTTAGTTTAGAAGATTTGAATAGTTTTTGGTTTTTATTATTTTTAGAAATGTTTGAGATTTTTCATAGATTTAGAAATATTTAGGATGTTTGTAGTTATGATTGTTTGGAGTTCTGGATGTTATGATTGGTGAATATATGATTGGAATGGATGAAAAATATTTAGAATTTAGGGATTTGGGTTATGGGTTTTGAGAAGTCTTGATATTTGTTTGGATTTTTAGATATATGTTTTGAATTCGAGAGTTGTTAGTGATGATTGTTAGGGTAAATTTCGTGTTTATTGATGTTTAGAAATGTTTAGAGTTTTGGTTATTTTTAGAAATTTTTTGTTTTTAAAGTTTAGGGATTAAGATCAATTTTGTATATTTATATGAATAATAAAAATAAAATATTAAGATTTAAAATGAAAATACGAAATTAAAATTAAAAGTATTAAAAATTATTATATTATATTTAATGTTAAATTTATACTTTACATAGTATAAAATTTAAAGTATAATCTTTCAATTATAATTTTAAAATTTATATAATTCTTTTTAACTAATATTAATTTTGAATGACCATAATTTCAGTAATTACTGTCATTTTAGATTTGCCGACGGGACTTTTCACGATTTTATGGAGGGTGGACATGTAGGAGTGTCCTCCTCGGTCCCGTCCAACATGGTCCCGTCCACCTCGACATCTTTGCCGCTGTGTATTAGACACCACCACCACTACCCCAGTAGCAGAGACCGCTACCACATTCGCAACGGTTGTTGCTCGAGGAGTTTTTGGTCCAACTGGGACGTGAGCGGTTGCCCTTATTGGATCCTTATGGCAGGGAGGGGACGACGTGGTTTATCACTTTAGATAACGGGATCACAAAATGCTTCATGAGAATGATGCACAATCTTCTTCTCGTCGCGTACCCCAAGTTCATAAACATGCCTTCCGAAGATCGGGAGTATTGGTTTACTGTTTTGCGGTAAGTATCTTCATTTCAGATGCATTTCATAACTCTTAACTCAAATAAAAACTAACAAACCTTAAATTTTTAAATCATTTAACAAGAATACAACTAGAACCCTGCGATTACAGGTATAATGAAGAAGGATTTCAAGATTAAAGGAGGCAGGAGTTTCAATAACCATTTATACGCCTAGAAGGATACATGGATGTATCAAGGGAAGATGCATAGTGGCATGCCTGAGGAACTCCTACAGAACTACATCGACTATTGGAGAAAATATGGGACTCATGAGTTATCCTAAGCGAACAAGCAGAACCGACTAAACCAACGTGAAGGTAGGGGGATCTCGACAACGAACTCTGGTGCGAAGAGTTCGTTCACCTGACAGGTTGATTTGGTATGTATAACTTAGTATAGTAAATTTTTAAATTTCAAACAAATGAATTTAAATTAAACTTTTAATTTTTAAACTGAGGCGTAAGACTGGCCATAAATCGTCACCAATTGAGATTCTAGAGGATCTCCGCACCAACAAGAAGACCGGGAAAATTCAAGATCCGCTTGCTCGGGAGTTGGTCGAGATGTCTAAAAAATGTTCTGAAGATATCCGGTCTACTCAGCTGACACCGGATAATGTTGACATCCCCATGGGCATGCAGTATGAGGTTGTCTCATATATAAGTAATATTTAATTTAATTACATACTATTGTTTATACTAATACAATGTTTTTCTTTTCAGGAAACAAAGAAGTCGAAGGACCGCATGTTCGGGCTCGGGAACATGGCCGGCTACTGCTTTCCTGGAACGAGATCCCGAGCTGAAATGGATCCCATCAAAGAGGAGGAAATAAGGAGGAAGGACGTGGAGTTTGCGGCCGTGAAGGTGCAAATGGAGGAGATAAAGACTGCATAAGTGGAGCGCGACGCTCAAATCAAGCAGTTGAAGGAAGAGCAACAGAGGATGCAGGCTGAGATGCAGGCCAAGTTGGATGATTTCATGGCTCAGGTGGCCCGACGTTTCGGGGGTTCTTAGATACATTTTTATGTCTATTTTAGGATTTTGTAACTATTTTGAAATTTAAATTTATGAATATTTTTATTTTGATTTTTATAAATATTAAGAATTTTATTGTTTAGTTATTTAAAAATTTTAAATGTAATTTAATTATTAATCATTTAATAATTTTTTTAAAAATCCGTCATAATCCGTTAGTAATAGTGACAGATTATTGAAAGATAATTACTATCGACTTACGGGCGGTTTTGCAACTGACAGATTACTGATAGATATTTACTAACGGGTTTTTAACTGATGGTTATAATCCGTCAATAATCTATCACTATTACTGACGGATTTGCTGACGGATTTCCATTACTGACCATATGTAACCGAAGGACGGAAACCATCAGTTTTCCGATACTATCTCTTGTTTTTGACGAATTTGTGTGTCAGAATGGCCATGTTTTCTAGTAGTATATAAGTACAGTATAATGCATTTAAGAGTCGTGTCTTCCGTCAGCCAATGCATATATTGTAACATCTTTTTGACCGCGTAACTAATGATTGGTCGTGGCAAGGAGATATATGGAACGTTCCATAACGTTGTGTGATTGGAACCTTCATATGTGCGCGTGAGCTGCATATTTAGATAGAGTAGTGTCACCATCCGTTAACACGATGTAGTGTTCATTATGTGAAGCAAATACGAAAGAAACTGGTGTTGTGTTAATAATAGTACATGAGAAAAGAAATTAGCTTTAATACCTAGGAAACTCTACAAGAAAACATGCCAAAATCTGACCGGAGAAATCGACAGATTTAAATCCGTCGATAAAAACGACAGAAAAATCGACGGAAAAAGAGTCCATCGATTAATTTATCGACGGCAATAATCCATCGATAATAACCGACGGAAAATCAAGAAAATTTTATCGACGGACTTATGATAGTAGGTTTTTACGCCTATGAAGGGCTATCAATCACCCACGTTGTAGTATGGACTTTTATGTTAATCCATAATGGGAAAGCACTAAGCAGTGAGAATGTGTTGGATGCTTTAAACACTTTGGATGCAAAACATAGAAAATGCAAGAAAGGTAAAAAACGTGCAATCAAGGGTAAGGTCGTTCCTGAGGTTCCAAGTGTTTTTCAGAAATTGGATTGTTCGAAGGTGGCTTCAGAGGTGGCACTTGTTCAGGTTCAGGGTTGAACACAGGAAATCCTTTTCCTGGATTCTTGAGGATGCCTTCACCTTTGGACCTTTCCAATATCCTGATTTCCCTAACTTCAGCAGAGAATTCTTTATCAGGTGGTTTGACAGGTTTGAAGACTTCATAGTATGTTTCAGACCTTGTTGATTTCTTTCCCAGCTCATCTTCAACTGCTTCAACACTTGAGTGCCCATTCTTTGGGTTGTCTTCATTGAGTTCCTTCTCAGAGACTAGCTGACCTTGGGCAGTGAGGTCCTTCGTGTTGATCTTTATGTTAAAGATCATCTTTGGTCCTCTCCCTATGTACAGCTTGATTCTACCTTTGTTGATGTTGATTACAGCGTCAACTGCAGCTAGGAACGGCCTTCCGAAAATTAAAGGATCCTTCCGAAAATTGTTACATCTCGTATCTTGATGGGTAAATTCTCCAATATACCGAAAGGATGCCTGATCGACCTATCTGCCATCTTCAGGTTTATATGTGCATTTTTGAAATTGTTAAGTCCTAACCTTTCGGCAGTGGACATAGGCATGAGGTTGACTCCAGCTCCCAAGTCACATAAGCATTCATCAAAAGTGGCAGTTCCAAGTGAGCGGGGTAGTGTGAACGAACCAGGGTCTTCTTGCTTTGTTGTTATCAGTAAGTTGCGTTCTTCAGGTGGTTCCACCTTTTCTTGAGTTACTTCTTCCTTCTGAGACTTAGCAAAAACCTCAGGGTACTTTTCCATAATTTCCTTCTTAAATCTGGAAGGGAAAGGTAACTTCGGAATGTATGGTGGTGGAATGAAGGGAGCGTCCTTCTGTTGTGAAACATGTGATTGATTAGCAAGAGATGGTTCCTTGATTACTTCAGGTAGAGGTTGCAATGGCTTCTGGACCTTGGTTTGTGCAGGTTCATCTTCTTTAGCTTCATTTAAACACGAATCCCCCCAACCAGAGTCACACTGTCCTCCGTGGAAGTTGGAGTTTCGTGTGCAGGTGTCCGTTTAGGGTAGACGGCACTGATGTTGATGCACTCTTTGGGGTTTTGCACAGAATTTCCTGGTAGATGACCATTTGTAGAAGTTGAGGTCGAGGCGGTTTTTCATTCAAGAATGGTGACCCGTGAGGTTAGATTGTCAATCCTTGAGTAGATTGCACCAAATGATGTATCCATCTTGTGTTGGAGTTCGTCGAACATCTTTGATGTTTCCATTGCATAAGCAACCTGACCTTAGAGTAGTTGCTGTAAGGTTGCTTCGATGTTAAGAGGTTGAGCAGGAGGTTGAGTGGTTGCGAAACCAGGAGGTACACCACTAAGTTGTTGTTGCTGTGGTTGTCGAAAACCATTCTGTTGTTGCTGCTTGGAGTAGTAACCTCTGTTCTGGTTGTAGTTACTGAAGGGTTGAGATTGCTTATGCTGTTGAGGTGGGTACACCTGGTCTTGAGGGTTGGCAACGTTGAGAAAGACCAGGGTTATTGGAGTAGTTGAAGTACCCTTTATTGTATCCCCCTTGGTTCTGCACATAACACATCTTTTCTTGCTGTTGAGCTTCGGCTACTTGAATTTGAAGTTGCTCTTCATCTGAGATGAAGTGAACCTGATGTTGCTGACTAAGGAGCAATCTATCCAATTTTTCATTCAACGCCTTTATCTCCTTCTTAGTATTGTCATCAAATGCAGACGGACCTTGAGGTGTGCGGTCGTAATCTTCGCTGTAGATCCCATCAGATTGGGCAAGGTTTTCAACCAATTCACATCCGTCATCAACTCCTTTGTTGAGGAAATTCTTGTTGCTGGCAGTGTCCAGCAGCACTCGAATGTTGGGTAAGGCACCTCTGTAGAGTGTGCTTAGCAACGAAGCTTTGCTGAAACCGTTGTGGGAACACTGCATAGTATAGTTCTTAAAACGTTCCCACGCTTCAGAGAAGGTTTCAGAGGACTTCTGTGCAAACCCGGAAATCTCATTCCGTAAACGTGCTGTCCTTGAAGTTGAGAAGAACTTCGCAAGGAATGCCTTCTTGCAGGCATCCCATGTTGTAATTGAGTTCCTGGGGAGTGACTTCTCCCACTGATGAGCCTTCTCCCCTAATGAGAATGGGAAGAGGCGAAGTTTGAATGCATCTTTTGTCTGTTTATTTTTTTCGTGACAATTTAGTTTTTTAATTTCAAATTCGTAAACCTTAACACTATACCCTAAATTGATATATATATATATAAACCCTTTGGAACTATAACTAATATTACTCAAATTCATCTCATATAATATTCTATATCTATTATATTACCAAATACAACAACTTTTGTCTATTTATTTTGTTTCCGTGACTTTTTAGTTTTTTAATTTCAAATTCGTAAACCTTAACACTAGTCCCTAAACTGATATATATATATATATATATAT
>OVBE01013985.1:1460-12332 GCA_900406425.1 Iberis pinnata | reverse complement strand
ATATATATTTTGATGTAAAATTCATTAGTACTAATTAAGACTAAGAAAAACAAGATAATGTCATAAAATTAATATCTCATGTTTGATCCAAGATGCATATCTCACATGCGCGCACACTACAACCGTCCAACAAATATATGGAAAAATATACAAAAACAAATGTTTACTTATCAAATTCTCTTTAGCAACATAGAAAATATTATATATTATAAATTTTACCATGGTCGAATTGATTTGTCACAATCCCCATAATTTTCTTCCAATCAGCACCTTCTAAAATTTTGGGCATAAACTGTTCACCAAAAACAAAAAACAATTATTAATATTAATCTAAAATTCATTAGTACTAATTAAAACTAACAAGATAATGTCATAGAACTAATACCCCATATTTAATCCATGATGCATATCTCACATGCTTGGAAGTTCCATCTGCATTGTCAATATATTTCGTAATTCAAACTTTTGAATCCGGTTTTGACTTCATTATGTCTAATAAAATTTTATTAGGCACGGGATGAAGAATTTCTGCAACAATTGGTAGATGCTCTTGATCAACCAATTTAACAATTTTCTCTAGTGTAGATAACATTCTGTCTGGCACATCTACAATCACCTGAATTTAAATACAAATATTTTATTAGAATAGTTAAACTTGCATAAAAAGAAGAATACACTAATAAAATAGTTTAAAAGAATGGAATCAAAGAACCAACAAACAAAAACTTCAAGTTTGTAAAATTTTAGAATTTAGATACGTTAAACATTCTTTGGTTTCTAAAATGTAATTTCCTATCCTTTCATCAAAGATTTTCTAAGATACATACATCAATCTCCTTATATTTTAAGCCAAATTTTCATGCAATTATGTTTTTTTATTATTATTTTGTGCACATGAGCTTACATAAACAAGCTTTCCATCTATTTTGACTATATGCAAACAAAACCATTCTAGGTTCGGTTCTATATTTTAAATATGACGATAACTTCATGCTACTTTTTTCTATGGTTTATGATTTGGTTTTATCAAAGACTAATGTCCAAGTTCAAAGGTTCATTTCAACCAAAACTAAATACAAAAAATTCACAGTTTCTACTACTTACTTGTGCAAGTGCATACTCATCATTTGTTGAACTTGAACTTAAATTTGTTTGAGACATTTTCCTTTCAATCTTCAACCCAAAATACTTACACTCAATGAACTTTGAAGCAAATGGAAGTTTCAAAGAGATGAAAGTGTGAACTTGATCTATATTTCAATTATCAAAATTTTACACACAACTAACGAAATGTTTTATCACAAATGTAAACAAAACCGTTCTAGGTTCGATTCTATTTTTTAAATATGATGATAACTTCATGTTGCTTTCTTCGATGGTTTATGATTTGGTTTTATCAAAGACTAATGTCCAAGTTCAAAGGTTCATTTCAACCAAAACTAAATACAAAAAATTCACAGTTTCTACTACTTACTTGTGCAAGTGCATACTCATCATTTGTTGAACTTGAACTTAAATTTGTTTGTAACATTTTCCTTTCAATCTTCAACCCAAAATGCTTACACTCAATGAACTTTGAAGCAAATGGAAGTTTCAAAGAGATGGAAGTGTGAACTTGAGCTATATTTCAATTATCAAAATTTTACACACAACTAACGAAGTGTTTTATATCAAATGTAAACAAAATCGTTCTAGGTTCGGTTCTATTTTTTAAATATGATGATAACTTCATGTTGCTTTCTTCGATGGTTTATGATTTGGTTTTATCAAAGACTAATGTCCAAGTTCAAAGGTTCATTTCAACCAAAACTAAATACAAAAAATTCACAGTTTCTACTACTTACTTGTGCAAGTGCATACTCATCATTTGTTGAACTTGAACTTAAATTTTTTTGTGACATTTTCCTTTAAATCTTCAACCCAAAATGCTTGCACTCAATGAACTTTGAAGCAAATGGAAGTTTCAAAGAGATGGAAGTGTGAACTTGAGCTATATTTCAATTATCAAAATTTTACACACAACTAACGAAGTGTTTTATCACAAATGTAAACAAAACCGTTCTAGGTTCGGTTCTATTTTTTAAATATGATGATAACTTCATGCTACTTTCTTCGATGGTTTATGATTTGGTTTTATCAAAGACTAATGTCCAAGTTCAAAGGTTCATTTCAACCAAAACTAAATACAAAAAATTCACAGTTTCTACTACTTACTTGTGCAAGTGCATACTCATCATTTGTTGAACTTGAACTTAAATTTGTTTGTGACATTTTTCTTTCAATCTTCAACCCAAAATACTTACACTCAATGAACTTTGAAGCAAATGAAAGTTTCAAAGATATGGAAGTGTGAACTTGAGCTATATTTCAATAATTAAAATATTTATCACAAATGTAAACAAAACCGTTCTAGGTTCGGTCCTATTTTTTAAATATGATGATAACTTCATGCTGCTTTCTACGATGGTTTATGATTTGGTTTTATCAAAGACTAATGTCCAAGTTCAAAGGTTCATTTCAACCAAAACTAAATACAAAAAATTCACAGTTTCTACTACTTACTTGTGCAAGTGCATACTCATTATTTGTTGAACTTGAACTTAAATTTGTTTGTGACATTTTCCTTTCAATCTTCAATCCAAAATGCTTGCACTCAATGAACTTTGAAGCAAATGGAAGTTTCAAAGAGATGGAAGTGTGAACTTGAGCTATATATCAATTATCAAAATTTTACACACAACTAACGAAGTGTTTTATCACAAATGTAAACAAAACCGTTCTAGGTTTGGCTCTATTTTTTAAATATGATAATTTCATGTTGTTTTCTTCGATGGTTTATGATTTGGTTTTATCGAAGACTAATGTCCAAGTTCAAAGGTTCATTTCAACCAAAACTAAATACAAAAAATTCACAGTTTCTACCACTTACTTATGCAAGTGCATACTCATCATTTGTTGAACTTGAACTTAAATTTGTTTGTGACATTTTCCTGTCAATCTTCAACCCAAAATGCTTGCACTCAATGAACTTTGAAGCAAATGGAAATTTCAAAGAGATGGAAGTGTGAACTTGAGCTATATTTCAATTATCAAAATTTTACACACAACTAACGAAGTGTTTTATCACAAATGTATCATAGAAAAAATCATTCACTTGTTCCATTCTACAATTTACAAACTTCTAAAAAAGGAAACTTTTTTAACCTTTTTAACTTTTTATCGTTTGACTCAACACATTTAATACTTTTTCATGTTGCAAAATATATACACAAATTTGGTAGACAAATTTGAAAAGAGTTTAAAATAGGGGTTAACATTTTAATCGAACCGAATCAATGTTTGGTTAATTCGTTTTGGTTTGCTAGATCGAGAGTAAACTTATCGGTGTATTTTTAATTTTAGTTTGGGTATTTGGGTCGGCTTGGTTCGGGCGTTCAGGTATTTGGATCGGTTCGGGTCGGGTAATTTGGGTAGTTCAGAGTAAAATAACACGTATATATATATATATATATATACATTCGGGTTTCGTCTCGGGTCCAGTTCGATTTGGATACTCATATTAAAAATTATAAAAACCGTTCGGTTTTTTGAAAATTTAACCGAACGGAAATATATTTAAGATTTTCCACCGAAAAATCGAAATGAAAAACCCGAATGCCGAACCGAACCAAAATGATGTTTGATTCGATTCAGCAAGAAAATTACTAACCGAAAAAATTAAAAACCAAAAAACCCTAAAAAGAACCAAATACCTACCCTTAGTTTAAAGATTCAATGTAACTTATTTCAAAAAATTGACCCATGATCAATACTTAATGCTTAGTGATGTTTTCCGCCAAAATAAAACCATATTTATATATTCATATATTTATGAAGTTAAAGAGATTAGGGGTAAATAAATTGGAACCAAACGTACCAAATCGAACTGGAAAAGTAAAGCGAAATCGAATCAGAATTCTTTTAATTTTTTTTAAGATTAATTATTTAAGAAACTAAAATACTTAAACTGAAATCGGATCAAAATCGTTTTTGGTTAATTGAAAAAATTAAAACCAAATATATTTGAAAATATACATCATTTCACTTTTTTTATGAAAAATATATATTTAGGGTATTAAATCATTTATCAAATAAATGATTATATATGTATATTTTAGTGATTTTAAAAATAAAAAAACTAGGATCCCAATGAGAATATAAAACTAAAAATAACCAAAACGAAGCCTTATTTTAAAAACTAAAATTCAAATAAACCAAACTATAAACCGAAATGTCCTCCCAAAATGAGATGCAACAATCAACTTGAATATTTTTCTTCAATCTTAGAAATTATTACATTTATTTCAATTCAATATCATGTATTTCAATACAAAACCCCATTTTAATACAATTCCTTCCTTCAACTTTTAATGAGTATATAAAGATACAATCTGATTATGTCAATTGATAGTGTACAAATGAAATAAAACAAAATCTGATTATGTATCAAATCTCCGGTTTAGGACGCCAAAATTCTTTTCGACTAACCAAGAACCGATCCTGGTACACTTTGGTTGACCAATGAAGTGAACCAAATATAGATTCAAGCTTCTTTATCATTTCCTTAGTGTCTTGTACCACAAAATATCCTCCTGGTCTCACTATCCTATCAATCTCAGCTACAACTTGTACAATCTCACACCTGAAAAAATCAATCCAAATCATCAAACTGAAGACAAATTGACAAATTCAGATGTGTTATTTACCTTTTTGTGACATCTCCTAAGAAGAAACTTGAATGTAACAGATCATATGTTCTTGGATAAGTGTTGAATGATTCACACCAATCGTGGTAAACTCCGATCAAGCCTCGATCGAAAATGATCGAGAGAGTGTTTGGTTTATCTACTGGAACTACATTCATCACCCAAAGAGGTTTGTTTATAAGTGCAGCTGCAAATCTATCAACAGAGAGACATTATTAGCTCGGTTTGTGATAAACCGTAATTCTGGTTTATAAGAGAATGCGAAAATTACCCGCCAAAACCGGAATTCATGTCCATCACATTGCGTATACTTGACCAATTTACTTCAAGAAGTTGAAGATAAACATTAGATACAATTCTTGACCATTCCTCTGTATCTTTCTTCATTGTTTCTACTTCAACCGAACCGCTTTGTGGTTTAACATTCACAAGCCGTTTAGGCCATACTTCAGGCCAACTTTTCGCGGTGGTCTTGCTCGGTAATTTGGAAATGCATTTAGCTAGAGGAACATACCTAAAAAATTCGAGGAAACCGAAATATTAACAAAAGAAAGGACAAATTATAATATATACTTATATGAATGTGTAAACATCTCATTTTTGATACCATGAAGCATTTACTTCCTCTTTAACACATAGAGGTGGATCTTGTATACTTCGTTTCTTATAGCACGATTCCGATATCGGTTTTTGATAGACAACAAGTCCGATTCCAGAAGAATCAACCGTCTTTTTCACAACTTTCCAACAAATTGATTTAGTCAGAGAAACCATTGCTGCATAAAACAATAAAGATCAAGATAAGTGTTTGAATAACCGAAATTCAAGAAATATGATTGTAACAAACCAGTCCAAATTTTGCTATCTCTATCGTTTTCTCGATACACCGGTGTTGCAGACCATATAAAGAAACCTCCTGGTCTAAGTACTCTATTAAGCTCCAACAATGGTTTCCCACCTAACAAAAATCAAAAACCGAAAAACCGATCAAGAAACCTTTGAAGCTTTACATAACTTTTAAGTGATATACAAAACAAAATACCATCAGCATCCCAATGGACTCTACACCGAGCACAATGTATAAGATCGAATGCATTGCTCGGGAATGTTAACTGTTGCGTGCCGATAACAGAAAGTGTTGCAGGTATTCCACGTTCTAGCGCGAATTGAATCTGAGCTTCATGTTCATCTTTAGGAGCTAATGACATTGTAATAACATCTTTATCTAATAAAAACCCACCAAAGCTAGCAACACCACAACCAACGTCTAATACAACTCTTATGTTTTTCCCCCATTCGATTTTCGGCAAAGCCTGTGAAATTTTGAAATTGAGTTTACAACTATACAAGAACAAACAATCGACATAAAAGAAGAGATAAAGTACAGACCTTTTCGATGAATTCGACATAATGAGTAACTCCGAATTTGAATTGAGTACCTCCTCCAGGAAAAACAAGATATTTACCGGTTTTTTTAACCCAATTTTGTTCCTTTTTGTATTCAACTAGCTTAGGATGAGGAACATTATCATACCATATCTGCACATTTAAAGAAACTGTTCCATTAGAATCAAAGATCATTATTGGGAGATCGTAGAGATCGACCAAATCACAATCCGAAGATCAATAAAATCACGAACTTGATGACAATCAAATTCAATGTGCTTGATACGCTCATGAAAAACTGGGTTTGCCGCGATATAAATCGCTGCTTGACTATTACAATGAAGAGGAATAGGCTGAGCTTGAGAAAGACCGAGAGAAGAATGTAATGCCTTCAGCCATTTGATCTTCTGGAATCTTCCGATTCTGATTTGGTCGATCTCTACGATCTCCTTATAAAATTACCCAATTCAAGTGCTAAACAGAGTTTGATTCCTTTTATAGAAACTTTCATACAAACATAAAAAAGTTTGAATTTTTATGAAATCAAAAACAGGATCTATCTACATCTCACCATATCACGGCTCTTAGGCCAAGGAACCGGTGGTTTATAATTATCCGGTAAAGGTAAGAGACATTTAGGGCTAGGATCAGGGCAATGTCGTTCTCTATGTTCCATATGTCTTCTTGATTTGAGCTGTTTAATAGCAACATAATTATCAAGACAAGGTATGTAATCAACAGATTGTGAACCTTTACAAAGATCCCATTTCAATTTCAGATTTTGGGTAGTGTTTAATTTCTTCTTTTGTGGAGTTTTAGGGGAAGAAAAGTCGAGGTTTTGAGGATTTGGGGATTTGGGTTTTGGTGTGTAATCAGTGGAGAGAGAAGGAAAAGGGAATCTGGCGTTATTGGAGGTGAAGAGGAAGATGGTGATGACGATGAGGAGAGAAGAGAGGAGTAAAACGATGACGTTTTGAACTGATATCGCCATTGATGAATGAGGGTCATTCACTAGAGACGCGTTTCAGTGAAGAAGGTGAGCTTGAAAAGTCTTAACTTTGACTTCCCGATTTCGGCAGAGCAAAAAATTAAATTAAAAAATTTAATTTCACCTGTAAATTTATTTTAATTCTTACAGCAAATGCACCGACAGATTAAAAAAAGAAGTTATGTCCGAGTACATTTTTTTAATTTTTATTTTTAATTAAGCTTGACATTGATATTACAAAATTCCATAAACATCACAAATATATGCTTTAAAATATTAAATATTCTTATTTATTTTTAAAGATATATTAAAATGTTTTATTTGAAAAAAATCACAAACATACAAAATTTGAATATTAAGAATTTAAAATTTAAATTTTTGAGTTTAACATTTTTAAAAAAAATTCAAACTTGAGTTCTATAATTTAAATTTAAAATTTTTAAAAATATAAATTTATTCAAAATTTATTATATTTTTGAAGTAGATATGTCGGCCTGGCATTTTAACCGAACCGAATCTTTCAGCACAAATTTCATTTTAGTTCGGTTTGGTTCGGTTCAGCGACATTTCTTTTTATACTAAATTAACCGAACCGATTCGAACCGAACAAAACTTGATAATATAAACCGAAAAACCCGAGAAAATCGAAAAATTTAATCAAAATTAAAATTTTCGAACCGAATAAACCGAATGTCGAACCAAACTGAACTTTAGTTTGGTTCAATTCGGCAAAAAAAAAACAAAAAACCGAAAACCGAACCGAATAAACCGAAAGCCTAGATATATGTGTTATTTTTCAAAACAGTTAAAATTTTAATAGTATTTTATACAATTAATTTTTTCCCCAAAATTTGAGTTAATTTTTTCTATTAGATTATTAATTACACAAGTTTGTTGTATATAGATATATACTCCCTCTGATTTTAATTAGAAGATGTTTTAGTTTTTTTTCTTATTTTAAATTAGAAGATGTTTTAAACTTTCAATGCAAACTTTATATTAAATGAACAAAAATTAGTGGAAAACAATAAACTTATATAATTTTTATTGGTTTAAAGTTGTGGAAAATTGGTTTGAGAGAAAAATGTTATATTTAAGGTGACAAATTAATTGTTTTTTTAATGTGTGAAAACTCTAAAACATCCTATAATAAAAACAGAGGGAGTATAATTTATCGAGTGATAGGTTATGCTTATGCAAAGAATCAAATTTATATAAAATCATGAAATAAAATGATTGTAATCTTAACCCCATCAATGTGTGAAAATAACCTTACATGTCTCAAAAACATACAAATCCATCCTCTTAACTGTCTATTAAGCTTAAAAAGCAAAACTCAACTCTTAAAAAAAAAAATGGGTAATAAAATCCAAAAGATAATAAATTAGTCTAAAACTTCTAAAAAAACTTACTCAATAATTCCAGAGCCACCATCAAGATCAACTTCACCCATACCTGTGTCTTCTTCTTCATCTTCTCCACTTTCTTCATCACCACTAATTTCTTCATTATCAAGTCTTAACTTAGCCATATGTTCTGTTAACATCTTATCATCTCTTTCACTCACCTATTAGAGAATATAAGATTCATATTTAAAACTCTCAAAAAATAAGAGATAAGCTTTTGTTCAATAGTTGATGAAGATAAAGACTTACAGCTCTAGCTCCTTCTTTAACAACAAGCTTGCCTTTGTGTATCTCAATTGTCTCAGTACAAGCTGTTATTGCTTTGTTTAGAATTTCAATTCCTTGCTCCTGTTTATATTATATGTAATGATTTAAGTGATGAATTGAAAACAAAATCAGAATTGGCTTATAGAATTGCAGTGACTAGTGTTGCGACTAAGGATGGACAAAATAACCGATACCGGAAGAACTAAGGATGGGCATTATAGAGGTGGGCATTCGGTTTATTCGGTTTTCTGATTTTTTCGGTTTTTTTGTGCCAAATTGAACCGAATAAAAGTTTGGTTCGGTTCGGCATTAGGTTTGTTAGATTTGGTTTTTCATTTTTATAGTTCGGTTTATTCGGTTCGGAATTCTTATTTCGGTTTATTCGGTTAATTTTAGCTAGTTTGGTTCGGTTCGGCATTAGGTTTGTTAGATTTGGTTTTTTTATTTTTATAGTTTGGTTTATTCGGTTCAAAATTCTTGTTTCCGTTTATTTTCGGTTCATTTCAGTTTATTCGGTTAATTTTAGCTAGTTTGGTTCGGTTCGGCATTAGGTTTGTTAGATTTGGTTTTTCATTTTTATAGTTCGGTTTATTCGGTTCAAAATTCTTGTTTCGGTTAAATTTTGGCTAATTTTCGGTTTATTTTCGGTTTATTCAGTTAATTTTAGCTAGTTCGGTTCAGTTGGGTTAATATAATGTAAAATAAAATTATTGCTGAACCGAACAGAAAACTGAACTAAAATAAAATTGCCAAATAACTGAATAAACCAAACCGAATTAACCGAACTAACTTCACTTTGGTTCAGTTTAAATGCCCAGCCCTAATGGGAAAGATAGAAGATTGTGTAACCTTGTCAAGTGTTTGAGTAGTAAGGACATATAAAGGTGGAGCAACCAATTTAATCTTAACAGGACAGTCTTCATTTCCAACAGCTTCAGCTTTTTTCATGGCTTCCTGAAAATACAAGCATGCGTGAGAAATTAAAATCAGAATGTAATCAGCTTATAGTTGTTTAGATAATCAAACTAAGAGTTATGACCTTAATGTGAACAACACCATCAAACTGAAAACATTTCAATTCGATATCAGCTCGGATTTTCATTGGTTGTGGAGTCATTCTCCTTCTAATGTTCTTCACAAGTGCATCTTTTACTTCTTCTGTAACAGCAGGTATAACCTTAGTCACCTACAAAACAGAGAATTTGTAAGATTTAGCATATTAACAACTAAAACAAAAACCAGAAAACAACTATACCTCCTGTCCATCAGGTCCAACTTCTTTGATCTCGCGGGTGAGGGGACCGAGCACAGAATCAGGATCAGTTACTAAGATCTTGAATGCCTAAACCCGGAAAAAAAAATCCGAGGAATTAATATCTACGGTTATGCAATGGGGTTTCGATTTCACAAATCACAAATGCTTACCTCAAAAGCATGACCATGTTTTCGATACAAAGGCCAACCAATGTTCACATACAACTCCTGTAATGGGATTAAATTATAATCAAAGATCAAAACAGTAAACAATTATCACACTTAACATATAAGAGAAAACATATAATCAAACAGTTTCAAGTTGCAGCAATTGCAAGAACAAGATGCAAATACAAAGAGATTAGTCTCTCACTCGTATCACTCATCACACAAAGTTCATAGATAAAATCGAAGTTTCAGCTACTTAGCATTCAAAATCCTCAACAATAGATGCAGAATTTGCATAATACAGAAAGATTAGTCCCTCACTCGTATCACCAACCACACAATGTTCATAAGTAAAATCGAAATATCAACAATGGAAAGTTTCTACCCAGCAAATCAACTATACCTCCAAATCGATTGACAAGGTCTCTGCAACATGGCGCATGATAGAATGAACAAGTTTACTCTTGTTATACCTTTCTTCACAAGTCTGAATATCTTCCTCACTAACTCTACGTTTACTCAGATCAATGTAACCTTTCTCTTTGTCGACACGAAGAACCATCACAGGCTCAATTCTTCCAACCTTAATCAAACTGCTCACACTTCGGATCCGACGGCGAGAAAGCTCAGAGAAGAGAATCATACCTTCAATGTTGTT
>OVBE01013984.1:0-12332 GCA_900406425.1 Iberis pinnata | reverse complement strand
TCTCCATTTGTACACCTAAATTAAGAGTCTTACGTTACCGTGCCTCTTGGCTGAGAGGTAGACCTTTTTTTATCCCCCACTACTCGTTAAGCCATCTTCTATAGTTTTCAGATTTAACCTTCAACCTCTCCTGTATTGTTTACGTAGGGCCATTACAAATCACACATCTTCTTTTCTTTCTTTTTTTTGCAGCAATATAGCTGTCATTCAGCCTTAGTTGTACTCTCTACAACAACAAGATTTTTTTTTCAAGATTAATTAATTAGCTTAACGTAATAATTTTACAAAAGAGGAAGAGTTTCTCCGCCTTGCTGAGACTGCCAAATTATCAATGGCAGATATATATGATTTATTTACATAAACAAAAGATGAGACACAAGGTTTAGCTAGAGTTAATACATCAATTAGAAAGATTGTAGAGTTATTTTGGCGCATCTTGGACCTTTGGTTTTGATGATGAAATTTCTGGAGTAGAGTCATCAGCCTTTGGAAATTATTCATAACCAACACTTCTTTGTAGCCTAAAGTGTTTAGTACTAGTAGAGCCTCTCGCACCGCAACAGCTTCAGCATTGAAAGGTGTATCAACAGGATCACTGGAAGAGGATCCATATGCAATAGCATTCCCATGTCTTGTGAGCAGCCATCCAACACCAATTTTGTTCTGATGAGATGTCCAGGATGCATCTGTAAACAAAATGAAACCATTAAAATTATGAGTTAAAGACTGTTCAACATCATTTGAGATTGATAAGACACTCATGTGACTATCTATGTGGTCATGTGTTGTAGACTTCCATTCTTGGTATATGGTAATGGCCATATTAATAATTTATGGGATACTGCGTTGAATGCCACTAAACACCAATTCATTTCATGTTTCCATATTCTCCACAAAAGATATAACACAAATTCCTGAGAATGATTACTGCCTGATGGTCTAGGACTGAGAAGCTGATGAAGAATGTGGAGGTAGTCATTAGTATTGAAAAGTCCAGGTGAAAAGGAGACTAGTGGGACAAGATTCCATATTTCTTGTGAAACTCTGCAGAAAAAGAATAAATGGCAAATCGATTATGGTTCTTCACCACATAAGTTTATCAATGAATTTCTGCATTTCTCCATGGAGTAGTTTTCTCTTTTTAAGCCATTGCTTTACGGTCATTACTTCTCATCTTTCCACTCGTTAGAAACGGCAAGAGAAACTCTACTTGCTGACACTTTGACTCTTGCCAGCTATCTCTCCAATGTTATTTTCTCTTCTTGGTTATGTTGATAATCATATGAGTAAATGTGGGAATTCTATTTTGTGATAGTGACTTTTATCACTTTTCCGGCGAGTTTTCCGGCAAGGTCGTAGGCTGGACTATAACTTTGAATATTTAAATGCTAAAATTGGAGTTAATTTGAATGAGAAATAAGAGAGCTAAGTGAGCTGAACTAGTTGGAAAGACTAGCTAGCTCAGCTAGGTGAGTAAAAGGCAGCTCAACCCAGCTCAATGACCTGAATGAGTATTGATCTAGCTGGGTGGACTGGTCAGCTAACACTCAAGCTTAGTGAGGTAAAGAGTGAAGTAGCTTAAAGGTGAAAGGTTACCAAGCGAACAATTGCAACCGCTGGCCGAATGGGCACCAATTGAAAAGGTGTAACGAAGGAGTGTGTTTTTTCACCAAAGGTCACATCCTTTCACATGATGCATCTTCGTCTCCTATAAATAGAGCATCTCTCATTCATTTTCTATCATCCAATTTTTCTCAAAAATCAGATAACTAGTGTTTTTCGGTTTGTATAAAGAGATTAAATAAATACATATAATAAAAGTCTTCAAACGTTGTTCCAATAAATACCCCGTTCCAAAGTCTCGGGAGTATTCACAGATATTGAGGTCGATAGGATTTATTAAGAGTATAGCTTAATAAAGACATATAACAGTTGTATCTTGGGATTCTTAAATTGCGGTAAACCGTCTTACTATGGGCAATTTTTATAATTAAGGAAAGAGTTTCGAATCGACTCCGTTAATTTTAAGACTTAAACGTTTTAACTCGGTTTTAACCAAATGCGGTTTTACGGTGCCTACAGTAAATGTGATAATTGAATACATGAAATTAACAAGGACACTATTAGGCTGAGATACTTGGTGGCGATAGTCTCAAACTGCATTTGCGGTTGTTCCTCCAGCCAAGATTGCTTCCTCCAATTCTCCAATAGTATGTGAGAGCTTCTCAATCTCCAACACTTTCTGACTGTTTATTTTCTTAAAATCGTTATTAGCTCCTCAACTTTATCTATTTATATAAAAATATATATCTAACGGAGTTTTAACACCGTTAACTATATTTAACTGTTGACTAACTTTATATATAAATATGTAAGATCAATGAAAGTTGATGTTTTAAATAGTTTTTGATGAAAAATTGAGGTATTAAATAGCTCATTTTAAAGTTTGTGGTTTAAAAAGCCTAGACTTGAATGTTCGTGGTTTAAATGACTTTTTCCCTATACCTAAGCATATATAAAAATTATAAAATATTCATTAAACTATTGATCCACAGTTAACCCACAGTTGATCCAGAGACCCGGTAACCCGGAAAATCATTCGGGTTGATCTCTAAGTCGATTTTCAAAAACATTGAAGAAAAAAATGAGCTTTCTTTTTGACTTAACAAGAGATCGGGGATCGAATTGAGCAAATTCATATACTTATCCCATGGATTCTGTGGAAAGTACGGTAAGCGAGGAATTAATTTATTTTTTTAGGAACAGAACTACCTCCAAAGAAAGCCATCAAATTAGCACAAGATGATGAATTGAATTGGTCAAATTCGGCAGCTTCTCGCTGCTTACTGCAGAGTCCATGGCTTGCTACTACGCGGACAGTCCTTGCGAGAGTTAGAGCACCGGTAGAAAATGAATTTACCGTTTTGAAATATAATTTTCTGCCAATATGGGCCGTTTTAGCTTTGCAGTTAAGAAGCCCACGTAGCCTCTACAACTTGTTACTTGCAATAGTCTCTTTATGAGTTAGAATCTGTTGTGAAAACTAGTTTTGGGCCCTTTTAGTTTCATAGTAAAGAAGCCCACTTCAATTGTAGTTTGGTTTTCTTTTTGTTATGATTATATGTTTTGTTCTCCAATTCTTTTGAAACTAAAGAATGTAAAGCTTGGAGAGAGAGCCATGCATACAGTGTTACTAAAAAGGCAATTGTCTCATACTCTGCATCAAATAAAAAGTTTTTGAAGCTCAGTTTTTTATAATATTTTTTTTTTATTGAATTGTCAATTTTATTTTAATAAGATGATGATTTTGGTTTGTTATCTTTTATCTTTTAATTATTTTTGATTTTTTAAAACTAATTCAATTTTATGTTTTGTTATTTATAAGTTTCTAAATTTATTGTCACATTTAATATAGTTAAAATAATATTAATATGAAGTTATACACACAATCTTAAAAATAATTTTAATAGTAACTATTTATCATTTTATTTCTATATAAAAATATGTTTTCATAAAATTAATAGATATACATATATTATACATAAATACTGAATATATTTTATCTATCTATATTTTATTTATTATGTAGTTAATTAAATTTAGTTAAAAATACAATTAAATATCGAGTTTCGAGGAAACTAGGCACGACACTGTCCGGAAAAAAAGAATTTGATTGATTGGTCTTGAATCATAATCTAAAATATATATTTTATTATTGATCTTGAATCGTGATGTAAAATACAACTTATATTGTTAACTTGAGAAATAGATTTATATTGACATACACTCTATAGAAAGAAAAAATACGTAGTGGGTGTTATTGGTTATATTGAACTTCAAATACTACTTTGTATTTTAATCGATTTGGAAGGATTTCAAAGTTAAAAATACAAATGACAAAATCTAAACATAAATCATGGTATTTCAAAATTCAATCATTTCAAAATCCATAGATTTCCAAATTTTTATGGATTTATAAATCTATTAAAATACCATAACCAGTAACACTTCCGTAAATTTGGATAAGTTACAATCTTTCGGAAATTCAGACCGACTTTTTGAATAACTCAAATTTGGTTCAAAGAAACATCTCTATCAATTACCATACATAGGTAAGAAGGTTGTTCTAAGCCGAAAGTTTATATAAGAAGAAAGACCTTTAATTATACTATCGGGAAGATTCGGCAGACTTTACAAAAAGTGTATAAATGTTAGATAAAGTCGGTGATTATGTCTGGCAGCTTGAGCTACTCATTTTTTGTATGTGTGTATCTGAGTTGTTCATTGGATCATTTTTCAAACTATCGATAAATTATTCTGTTGATTTGGTTGGACCGACCATTACAAGTCTTTCCAATAGTGGGGACCCAAAATTAACTGGTTAAGGAAAATTAGATTGTGACGTTTATACATTTTATAATTTTGGTAGAAATAATACACGGAAACCAAATGCTAAACAAAATATTTGGAAAAATCGCATAAAACGTATAAAATACGATTTTTAAATTTTCAAAATTTTTCACTATCACTTTAAACATTTAAAGTGGTTGATTTGCTAATTTAAACTCTCAAATTTGTTCCGTGTTTATGCGTCAATATTTTGATTAAGATAATAATTAACTATGTTAACGGTGGTTAGAAATATTTTAGCACATGTTAAGTTATTTAACCAGTTTTTTGAAATTTGTCTCTTATGAACAAACACCGTAAAACACAGTATCGAAGTGATTTGGAGACTTAGGGTTTCTAGAGGGGAAGAAAAATATATAAATCGACGAAGTAAAGTGGTAAATCGATAGATTTGGAGTTGAAATGGGGTAAGAGTATTTCGTTTGTTAGTTACAGAGTTGATTCCAAGTGTTTCTACCGTATTCTTCTTTCATAATTTTGCAGAAATGAAATATTGTAATGAATGCTTACTTTTACAGGGATGATGTGATGATTAAGTTTATTATCCACTAAGATGGTATTATCGAGTTAGTTGGCAAGGAGTACAAGTATATATATGAATTAGGTTGTTAATCTGTTGTGTGGAAGGTATACGAGGTTACATGGGAAAAATTTGAGGATTTTGTAATGGAATGCAATGTATCTGCTACAATTGCTCTGATATGATACAAAAAAGCGAGTGAAGATATACAAAAAGTGGACTATTTGATTGAAAATGGTGGTGGATTTTCTGTGTTCAATTGGCGTTTGTCAAAAAAAGAAGCGTGTGAGTTTGAGATATTTATAGAACATTATTGTTCAAAATAGATGATGGTTATGATAACGAGGGAGCTGAAATGTCAGATTATCTGAATGGTATTGACTTTGGGGGAATGTGATGAGGTAGGAAAAAACGAAGAAAACATTGTTAATGGTGTTCATTTTGATGAGGAGGCTCCAAGAGAAGACATCGAAGGAGATAAATCTGAAGATGGAGAGCAAGAGGAGGAAAATGAGGATGGGAATATAAATGATGAAGGAGATGAAGTTGTGTTTGATGTAAGAGATGGTAGTAGTGATAAAAGGTTTCAGTCCTTGTTTTGAGAAAGGAGTGAAGACTAATGCAAATTTTGTGGCAGCTGAATTTAAAGTTTATGAAAAGATGAAAGAATCTTATAAGGAAGCAAAAGAGAATGAAGAAGAATATAAAGTTGGAGAAGAAAAAAACCCTGATACACCTCTCACTTTAGAAGAAGAATGATACCAATGGATTAATAAGAAAGGCAAGAAAGTAGATAGATCCCATTTTCGTGGAGATTTGGATAAGCAACCCTACATAGGGTTGTTCCAAAAGTTCAACAGTGGGTTAGAGTTCAAGGACTAGTTGTTACGGTACTCGCTTAATGCACAATATGATGTTAAAATGGCAGATCAAAAGAAAATAGAATTGCAGCCATTTGTTGCACAAAGAAGTGTCCTTGGAGAGTATTTTGGTATGTGGAACTTCCAATCAACAAATGGATGGTTAAAGTTTGTCACAACAAGCATAATCATATCAAATCAAGTAGAGTATCAATGTTGAAGCAAGGGGTGATTTCAGGGTTATTTGGAGAAGAGCTAAGAAGGAATATTAACTTACAGGCGGCTGAGATTAAGGATTCAATAAAAGCAAGGTACAATATTGTTGTTCCAATCCATATTAACTCCTGAATCATCCCGTTTTTCCCCCAGTTCTGTGCCCTTTTCAATCTAATATTCCTCATCAGACAGATTTGCAACTAAGGACTTACAATATCCTTTGGGATTTCTTCAATTTTCCCACGGAAGACACCAGTTTGTCTCTTTACACCTTCAGAAGTTTGAGCAACATGAGTATCCAAATGTTTCACATGTGTAAAGAGTGCTTCAAATTTTTGATTTAATTCCTTCACTTCTCTTTGGGATTGTTGTTGCCCTTCCAAGAGTTGCTTGAACATCATCTCTATTGAATTGATTTGTTGAGCTTGAGGTTGAGATGGTTGTTGGTATACAAGCTGAGAGGTTTGTTGAAAACTGCTTGGATTTGAGTTTTGCACAAAGGTCTTTTGTTGTTGAGTTGGGTAGACTTGATCTTGAAGATTTTCTACATTAGTACTTCTCCAAGGGAGATTTGGATGATTATTGTTGTACCCTTGATTTTATATTCTTTGACCTTGGTTATTAATATAGCTCACTTCCTTTTCAACCCCCGTAGTATTTTTCTCTTGAACGGCAAAGCAATCAACTTCCAGTTCTTCAGCGAAACTGACATGTTTCTGGTTATGGCTCTTGAGGAGTTGAGTAAGCAATCCTCTCAACTCTGAAACTTTCCCCTTCACTTCTGAAAGTTCAAAATTGTCAGATACGTGCCCTTTAGCTCTTCTATCAAAGTCTGGGCAATGATTGATGTTTCTAATTGCTAAGTTCCCTATTAAATGATAGGCATTTGGAACAACTTTGGTCACGAAATCACCATCGCTTGCTGTATCTAAGAACAACTGGTATTTCTGGTCAACTCCTCTGTAGAATGTGTTGAGGAGACTTACATATGAGAAACCATGATGAGGGAGTCACGAAGAAGTTCCTTGATCCGTTCCCAGGCTTCATAAAACGATTCCATTGGACTTTGCATAAATCATGCGATCTTGTTCCTTAAAGTGTTGGTCCTAGTGGTAGTGAAGAAGTGGTTGAGAAACTTGGCTTTGTAGTCATCCCAAGTTACAATAGAACCAGCAGGTAGAGATTTCAACCAGCGAACTACTCTCTCAGCTAAAGAATGATGGAACAAGCTGCAATCCATAAAATCGCATAATACCACATTGAGTTTGGTAGTATTGCAAATGTCCTCAAAGTTGTCAATATGATCCATTGGATGGTCATTTGGTAAACCACTAAATTGGTTGTTACGGATCATTTGAACAAGCTGAATGGAAAAATGGTACTCCCTTCGTTGAGGTTGTTGAGGTTGGATAGGATTCCTGTTAGCATAGGATTCATGTTAGCATAGAATGCTTGAGGGTTGTTGAATGAACCAACTAGAGGGTGGTTATGAGCATTGTTTTGATCAGCAACTCTTTCCGGATCTCCATACATGATAAAGTTTCTTGCATCGATATTCTGAGGAATTGGGTTTTCCTATGGAATTTGGTTGCCATCAGCTCTTTGTTGGCCTTGTGGCACTTGATTGTCGTTAGCACCACCTCCTGCCTGATGGAGAATCAATTGATTGAGTCCAAGAGGAGGTGAATCGATTTGATATTCGTGTGCGACCAGATTGTTTAGATTAACGTTATCAGCCATTGAATTAGATGAGCTTGCGTTTTTCTTTGCTTTCCGGTTTGAGCATTCTAACTTTGCGAGTTCTGAGTTACTGAGGATGAGCAATTTAGAGGACTTGTCAGATCTTTTGATCATACACCTGTGAAACAAAAACAAGAAGAAAGAACGAGATGAGTACTGTAAAAACAAAAACCTTAGAGTAGACTCTTAATAAAACTTAAAAGACACTATATTGGTCCCCGACAACGGCACCAAAATTCGGATAGGTTAAAAATTTAATCTTAATACTACACTGCAGAGAACATATCACTATAGCATAGATAGGGTCGAATCCCAGAAAGACCAGACAACACAACGATCAGTTTTATCTCAAATCAAGCTAAGACAAAATATTTAAGATGTTTGTAACAGAATAAAAACGATAATTAATTAAAATGGTTGTAAACTATGACATAAAAGCGTCAGGCAATAGAAAATCTACAAGTAGTCAAGTTTAAAATTCAGATTATCATGCAGAGATTTTCATTTGAAAATAGTTCTCAACTCAAAAGACAGAAACTAGATTAATCTCTTTCCGAAGTATTAATCCCTACACTCAAATTACTAAAGACAAACTTCCGCCGTATTTTGATAATTCAGATATGCATTACAGTTCACATTTGATAAGTTCATAAACCCCTAAGACAATACTTCCGCAAGAAAAGGCATTTACTCATCTAGATTAGGTCAGATTTCTAAACCAAATTCCTTTGTATTTATCAATCTATTATCAAGAACTAGATGATCAAGCTAATTCATGCATTAAGATCTCTTTATGAACAACCCTAACAATCAACCATGATTTCCCTGGGAAAACCTAAAACCTAACTAGTGAACTACTCAGACATTGCAAAGGATAAACAATTTAATATCAAAGAAGAACACGAAGTAAAATAAATAGGATATTGGTATATAAAATTAGAGTTCATAAATCTTCTCCAAATACAGGTTTATATCCTTTTCTCTATAAAAGCTCTAAGTTGTAGAATTGTAAAAGTGTAACTAATAAAACCTAAGCCATACGGTTTTTATAGTATAAAAATAGGAAAAGTTGATAGGCTTGAAGAATCTTCTAGTAAATATGGAAAATTTTCAAAAATTCTCACAGGTGTGATGGATCGATCGGTCCATCTTCTCCAAGAAATGTGGATCGATCTATATGTGGACCGATCGGTCCATAGCTTATTTTTTCTTTGGATGTTTGGACCGATCGATCCAAGCTATTCGTGGCTTCTTTTCTTAATTTTGATCAATCCAAGACCATATTGACCTCTCATTCTTTTACTTAGCCAAATTTCATCCAAATATGCAGAAAATCCATGCTTTAAGTTCAAATCAACGCGAACACCTGAAAATGTACCAAAAATTGCAAGGAAAACGTTCGGATAATGTATAATAACAAATATAAACGTCCACTAAAATGCATTAAAACCAAGTAATATCATGTGTTTGAGTAATAGGTATTCCATGCAAGCATGCAATATGTGTTATGGGCGACAATAAAGAGGATATGGTTAAGTATGTGGTTGATTTCTACTTAACATAAGTTATGAAGAAAACTTATGTGGAGAATACAAAACCAGTTAATAGGGAGAATATGTGGAAGAAAATTTACAAGCCTTCGATTTGTGTTCCTGAATTTTGCAAGCCACGAGGTAGACCAAAGACAAGGGACAAAAGCAAGGAGCCATTTGAAGATCTAAAGAGCAAAGGAAAAGCAACCAGATATGGTAGAATGAATGTAAGAATGAGACAGTGGCCTTTCAAATACCAAAAAATAAACAAGGGAGACCTTGTACATGAGATGAGGTATGCATAAGTGGATGGTTCAGTTAACGACTTTTACTTGAACTTATTAACATTGATCTTTTCTATTGTTAAAGAATATACCACTAAACCAAGAAAAATGAGGCAAAGTGATTCAAGTAACTCATAACCACTAATTAGAGCTTAATCAATTCAATTTCAACCATTGTATAGAGTTGCAACAAAAGCATATAACTCACAACTAGTGTCAAGTGCTCCACAACCAGTCTCTTCGCATAATAATCCTCAACCACATAAGCGTGGAAGACCACTCAAGGTGAAGAAATCTGAGAGCATCCTTAAAGGTGTTGGAATTTTATTGAGTCCATACACAGGTAAAGTGCTTGACGTCTTCTACAATTGAACTTATGACAGGTCTAACAATCAAGAAGATCTTCGTCCTGGTCCATCTACTTAGGCTCCGACTCTAACATGTTCTATTCTTAGGATTTTGAATCCTTTCTTTAGATGATTAAACTGTGAGATTGTGTTGGTTTTCTAATGTTAAAAACATTGTAGGTTGACTCATCTTTTCTTTCTTTTGTTTCAATTTTGTGTTGCCATTTTTTGTTGTGACAACTGTTCAATTATGACAAATAAACTAGACAAATCAACTAAAGAACATAAACTTTAAGAATCAATATTGTTAAACAAAACAGTAAATCAAATAACTTCATAACTTCAACCGAAAAACCACACTACTCAAATCAGAAACAAAGCAGTAGAGTTTAAACAAAAGCAATACACATTGCTTAACTTAAATGGAGACAAAAAAAACAATTGAATCCACATTTCTTGCTTGATCTAATACTTTCACATTGCTACAATGATTTCGAATGCAACACTAAATCCTACGGTTGAAGATATCAAAACATTACGATAAACCTGACTCCTCTCATTAAGAACCAACATCTCACGCTCAAGCACTCCACATTTGTCACATGATCCCTTCAACTCATCAATCACCAAATTTTATTTCAGAATTGCTTCAGTTACCATTTTAAAATTTATAGCCGAAGTGAGTCTTTTAACTTCATTGTCTCCTCATTTTGCTCACGCATAACGTCTCTAGCTTCAAGCAATGCCAAATGTTGCCATCCTTGTGGTCTCTCCACATCAAACCACCAAAAAAGTTACATGAATCATATGAAAAACCTACTTTTCGGGCAACACAAATGAAAAACTTCATTCCAGGATTATCATCAATCCACCGTATAAGAATTCTTGCATGCTTTTCACAAGCACACAAAATGACATTGCTGAGATTTTTCACTGTCGACGATGAACTTGAGCAGCTTTACAGGAAAAAAACATATATTAAGCAATCAATATAAGTCTGCATAAGTTATAGTGATTGTATGAGGTTATTTTCACCATTTCGACCCCAAAGCAATCGATGAAGCACTGCACTTTCTCGATTTGCAAGTTTGTCTTCCCTTTCAAAAATTTTAAATCCCCAAATCGCTTTAGTCCTACGTTTTAGGATGTTTCTTGCTAAGAGACAAGTTAGAAAAACAAGTTAAATAACTTAACACATGCTAAATTAATTGTAACCACTGTTAAAAGAGTTAATTATTCAGTTACTTAAAATATCAACGCGTAAATACATAGCCAATTTGAAGATTTAAATTAGCAAACCAACTTTACTTTGGATGGCAATAAAATTTTTATCTCTTTTGTTTATGGACACCCTGTTATGAATAAACGTGATGAAGTATGGGAAAGGTTAAAGCGAATTAGTTTAACTAGATCTGGTGCTTGGGCCATGATCGGTGATTTTAATGAAATCATTGACCATTCCGAAAAACAAGGCGGCAAAATGCGCCCTGAAAGCTCATTTCTTGATTTTCGTCTAATGCGTCAATGTTGCGGTTTAATGGATTTCCCTTTCACGGGGAATAGCTTTTCTTGGGTTGGACGCCGTGGAAAAAACATAATTCATTGTCGTTTGGACCGTGCTATGGGAAATGAGGATTGGTTTGAAATGTTCACATGGTCACATGTGGAGTATTTACGTTTTTGGGATCTGACCATCGACCAATCCTGTTCCATTATTCCCAAAATCGGGTTCGAGGTACTCATCAGTTTCGGTTTGATAAGAGGTGGCTACAGAAACCAGATTTTGAACAAATTGTACAACAAGGATGGAATGGGGTTAATACCGCTTCTGCGGCTTTTGTCGGTGATAGGGTACAATCTTGTCAGAAACGGATATCGAAATGGAGGAAATCGGTTAATGCAAATTTCGGTGTCCAAATAGATACTCTAAAAACTCGGCTGGATGCAGCATTTTCGAGTAATACCTCTAGCTCGGAGGATATTACTCATTTATCCGATCAATTAAAGGCAGCAATCACTGAAGAAGAGATTTTTTGGAAACAAAAGAGTCGTGTCTCGTGGCTTCAGGAAGGTGATAAAAATACAAAATTTTTTCATGCCACCACAAAACATCGTCGAGGTAGAAACCGTATTATGGGGTTAATGTCGGGATCGGGTACCTGGGTCGAAAAAGAGGAGGATATTACCCAGGAGGCGGTTAATTATTTTCAAGAACTTTTCCAGGCTTCCAACGGGCGTAATTTAGATCTTGCTCTAGAACCGGTTAGCCGGCTAGTTATGGATGATATGAATGCAAAACTTTTAAAACCGGTCATAGTTGAGGAGGTTATAGATGCAGTTTTCTCGATGAATCCAGACAAGGCCCAGGGACCTGATGGGATGACTGCTCTTTTTTATCAGCGATTTTGGCATATTGTAGGCCA
>OVBE01013983.1:0-12333 GCA_900406425.1 Iberis pinnata | reverse complement strand
ACTTAAGCATAAAATGGTGAATTAGGTTCGAGTTTTCAATACTCTAAATAGTTTTTATATATTTTGATTTGAATAATATTTATTCGTACCAAATGAGATATGAACCCATAATAAATACTTCTCCGATTTAAAAAATATATATCTATAACAAGTATTATATATTCTTTTTCTATATTCGGTTTATTCTAAGTCAAAACCTTTACTAATTTTGAAGGTCCATAAATATTCTGTATTTTTAGTTACTGAATAAAATTTATAATGATTATGTAAGGACTATGTAGCATGATGCAAAATATTTCGATGTTAGAAGACTAGATTAAATAGTCAAAACCCATGAAGAGTCTTCCAAAATAAAATAATTTTATAATTGTAAAAGATCGATTCATACTCCATAAAAAATCTCCACAAACAAAAAAACCACTAGTCCATCTTAGCTTAATTACTTTGATTTATATACCTACTAAGAATTAATTGGTCAGTTCTTTTACTACAAGAAAACAGCCAAAACGTGACGGGCAAATCCGTCACGAGTCCGTCACGATTTGGCTATACTTATGGATTCGTGACGGATTAGATCTGTCAGGATTAGATTGTCAGTAATTGAATATCCATCAAAAATCTGTCAGGAATTCCTGACAGATTCTTGACGGATATATTGATGGGCTATTTCCTGACGGATCATATATTTTGAAATAAAAATTAATAATTTTAATTATTAATCGATATATTTGATTAATAACATTTATTTATTAACTAATAATTTAAATTATATTTAATAATTAAAATATAATTAAAATTCTAAAAATATTCATAAAACTAAAATTTGAAAAATATTTACAAAAACCCAAAATAGTATAAATATCCGATAAACAACGATAAAAGTCTAAAACACAGAAACTATACTACTGAGGTAGTGGTGGTGGCGGGTACCGATGCGTCATCTGCGCCATGAACGAATCCATAGTAGCCTAAATCCGCTCTTCCGTATGACGCTACATCTCCTCCTGTTGCTCTTTGAGTTGGGCGGTGAGGCAAGCTTCGTGCTCCTGTTGCGTGGCCCGCATCTCATGCTGCATTGCCTCCATTGCCGCATTTTTCTGCCGCATCTCCTCCTCCCAAAAACAAACCCTTGATCGAGAGGATCCTGGGAAACAGTAAGAGGCAATATTCTCGAGCCCTAATATGCACCCCTTTTGTTTCTTCGTAGTCTGCAAGAAACAAATAACAAAACATTATGTTAAAACAAACATAAACCAATATGTTAAATTATAATTTGAAATGTAATTAACATATTACATACATGAGACGCAATCTGATACTGGGTATCAAGCGAAAGTGCGTCGCTATCAACGGACTCCTGAGATGCCCGCTAATGGATATGTCGCCGTGTCGTCTGGACCACCTTGCGAACAACCGGATCTTGTATCTCACTCGTCATCTTGTTCATGTGCATGTCCTCCATAAGCTCGATGTCCAGTCTCACGCTCCTAATTTAAAATTGAAAATCAAATTAGAATTGAATATACAATATATTAAGTTTGGTATATTGAAAATGTTTTCATACCACCTCATCGGCTCGAGTGACCGCACTCTTCAAACCAGTGTTTGTAGTCGCTATACCCTTGCCATCTCGGGTACTCATCCGGTTGTTCTTGTTCGTCGTCGACTTGTTTTTGGTCTTCTCTTCTTCCCAATATTTGAGGAAGCCTTCGAAGACTTCATCATGCATCATGTTATGCTTCTTCCCGTCCGTATACCAACTAGTCTTCCATGCGTACACGTGCTGAGTGTACGTCTTCCCCGCTCGTGTATAAAACTCCCTCCTGACCTTTTGGGTCATCAAAGGTTCTCAGTTGCACTCTTGCTATAAAGTACAAAGGTTTTATGTTAGTACCTATACATACTTTAAATTTGTTAGTAAAATGATATGTGTCTTACCGCAAAACAATAAAACCAGTACTCTTAGTCTGCGGGTGGCATATCTCTGAACTTCCGATAAGCGACTTTGAGAAGTCCTTGTATCAATCGCTTGATGCACTCCGTGATGCCATTATCCGACTGTAGAAACCACATCGTGCTGTCACATGCATACAGGTGCAGTCGCGGAAATCTCTCGCGTCCCGGCTGGACTCAGAGGTAGTCTATGGACATCCGCTCCTTGGGATGCGGATGTCCTCCAGGTGACTGCGTCTCAGGCACTCTAGTACCAGCCGGGGACGTGTCCGAAGGTCCTGACGACTGGCCAATATCAGACGCATGGAATCCAGCATACGATTTGAAATTTACGGTTTCAGTTATGAAAATATTATATAGTAATTTTTATAATAATAATTAAAATTTATAAAAATAAATATAAACTGAAAATTATAATCTAAATTTAAGATATAATTATTATAATAATAACTAAAATTGATAATAAATCTTATAAATATAATTTTAAATTTTGAATAATTATAATTATTTATAATTATTTAAATATTAATTAAAATTAATCTTAGTAAATAAATTTGATAAAAATAGTTCGAAATTTTAATAAATTTTATAATTACAATTTTAAATTTTAATAATGATAAATATTTATAACTATCAAAATAGTAATTAGAATTAATAATAGTAACTTAATTTCATAATAATAATTAAAAATCATAATAAATCTAAATCTAAATAAAACCCTAAATCTAACCCTCAACCTTAAAATAATCCCTAAACCCTAAACCCTTAAATACACATTTTTTAAAAAAACACACAATTAATCAAAATCAATATTATTTTATATTCAAAACAATTATCAAACCCTAAACCCTAACTTAAACCCTAAACCCTAAAATCCCAATTTTTTAACAACTTACAACTAAATCAATCCCTAAACACAAACAATATCCTAATTTCTAAACATAAACAACATTCAAACCACTAATCAATCCCTAAACAACAATCAATTTCCAAATTTCTAAAGTCCCTAAAAACCTATCATAAACCAAAATACCCCATAAACCAACCTAAAAAACAACAATCTTACCTTGGATCACCCATGGGATTGTTGTATTCGAGTTTAGGGAAGTGGTTTGTGAAGATTTGGCCGGAAATCACCCGAAATCGCCGATTCAACCTTTTTGTGTTTAGCGATGGAATGAGGAAGAAGAAGAGCTTGGAAATTTTAACACTTAATTTCCTGAGGACTGATCCATCAGGAGTCCATAGGGAATGAAAAAAATTGAATTTTCATTCGGTTTTCAATTTTGTGGGATTGATACGCGCCAAGATAGGGTTTAGGGTTTGATTTAGGGTTTAGACTTTGGATCCTAATGATATGTGTTACAAATCAACATGAATGATTAATAATTCATGTCCATATTGTGTTCGCAATTGCATTCAAATGAAAATTTATAAATGTACTTCTTGCATTATCGAAGTTCGGGGTTTAAGATCATATTGCGTTAGTAACACTTTCGAGTACAAAACATGTTTTCGTTACTTTTTATGAAATTAATTTTTTAGATTGAAACATGAATAAACTCATTCATTAGTGTGTTAAGATGCTTGTTAACATCAATTACTATGTTCATTTAGGGTTTAGGGATTCAAACCCTAAATGAACATTTCTTGACGGATCCTAGACTTCCTTCAGGATTCTGTCAGGAAGTCTTATATATTTATTATATATTTTTATATGTTTAATATATATATATATATATATATATATGTGTGTGTGTTTATATATGTTTAATATACGTAAACATATATCGTAATATACGTTTACGTATACATATTTTTCGTAATATAGATAAAAGGAATACATTTAAAATTGTTCATATATAGTAACAAACATAAAAATCTACTTGGAAGTCGATGAATAATCTGATGGATCAGAACTCGCATCATCTTCAAATTTGTCACCAGACTCATCATCTACGTCATGTATACCGACGTTCAAACCGCCAAACATTGAGATATCCACAACTAGATTGACACCTAGAGTAAGCTGAATCTCAGCTAAAGAACCATGACCCAATGGTTGTAGTGGTTCACGCTCTAGAACGCATTTTATCATATGTCAAGCATTTACTTGCGTCATCGTTATCCAAGGATCGCTCCTAATTCGTAATGCGTGGGTACGTAATGTAAGAGACCTGAAACATTAGTAAATATTATGTTAGCTAAATGTAATACACTATTTATGTGAATTCAGTAAACACCCAAGATTATACTTGATCCACTTGTGTGGCGAGAATGAAAGGATCGTATTTTCCAAGTTTTCTACGGGAGTTGATCAAAGTCACGCAAAAATTTTCTACTCTAACACCTCTATCATATGTTAGATCATACCAATCACACATGAAGACAACGCATCTCAAGTTCAACAGCCCTAGGTAATGGACCTCCAATATCTCTTGAAGAATATCGTAGTACACAACATCTCTGGAGGACGACAGAATACCATGATCTAAGGTCGTCATATCTCTATCTAAGGTGTTGACCTTGAAAGTGAATCCCTCGTGCAATACCTCGGGTATGACGTAGCAATGCTGTTTTGCCCTCTTGCAATATCGAGCAACCAAGTTGGAAATATTCGACCGTTTGATGTTTCCTCTGCAACCTATATTTACGTATGATGTCTCTGTATTTTCGTGGTTTCTAGAAGTCATTTAACATCAATTTTAAAGTCTTTATGTGTGCATATATCACATTTATAGTTATTATTAGCAAGTTTGTGATTTTTAGGGATTTTTGCCTTAGTATTCGCATATGCACGCATTTTGGAGATTTTACAGGACTTTCATGAGTTTTTAGGATGATTTGTGAGAACCTAGAAGAGGAGCGGAAAATGAGGAATGGAACAAGTATAAGGCCCGGATCGATCTTTCTCTCGGCCACGTCAAACATTTGGATCGATCCAATGCTACATTTGGATCGATCCCAACCTCATGCACACCTAAAGCCGGGCTCGATCCATCTCAACGCCTGGATCAATCCACACCAACCCACATATCGGCCACGGATTGATACAGCACAAGGCCCAGATTGATCCAAAGGTCGAGCCAACCTCAACTACTGAATGATCCATTTTCACATCCAGATCGATCTCTCTCTTTTTGGCTCGATCTCCATCTTAGCCTCAAGTGCGGATCGATCTCACCACCTAAGATGGTTCGATCACGCATTCGTCTTAGCTCGAGCCAAACATGCTCCGACCCGACCAACTTGAATTTTGAATGGACCTGATCCAAGACCCAAGCCAATGATTGTATTTTGTCTTTTACACGTTTTAGGGCTTTTCCTAAACACTGTATAAGCCCTGAAGCGCCTCCTATTTAGGAAGTTGTGTTTTTTGTTGCCATTTTAGGTTTTTGTCTTAGGTTTCTTTTTCTCTCTTTTTCTTTTGTTTTTCTTTTTCCTTTGTTTTTCTTTTACTTTCCTACTTAGTTTAAGGTTGATGTCTACCTGGTGCATGTTGATCTTCTGTTTTTCATTTTAATCTTCTATTTTAGTTTTGATCATTTTCTGGGGTTGTTACTATTTCATCGCTGCTCTTACTTTTTGGGTTTGTGTTCTTGATGTTCTTGTTGTTCTTCATAGTTTAACCTTTGATCATTATGTTTGGCTTTGAAGTTATGATTTCTGTTTTTCCTGCTTTCATACCCATGAGTAATTAGTAGTTTCCTTAAGTTCTTGAGGATGGGGTAGACTAGGGTTGATGTTCTGATCTTATCTTAGCATCTAAGCTTGTTTGCATATAGATCGCTTATGTTTCATTGTGCTTAATGCTGGTTTCTTTCACGCCAATCGAAATATGATCTTGGGCATTCCAGCACCCGATAATTTTTCAATGGAATGCATGATCATGGTGATTTCAGAGATTTGTTCATCTCAACCTAAGGAGTTAGATGCTTAGATGCTTAGGATATGCATCTCAGCCTAAGGATTTAGATGTTTAGGGGGATTTTTGGCTTTAGTAGGTTGGTTCTTGATGCCTTCTAGATAGTGTACCGTTAACGGGAGTTAGGTCTGGAGATTGCTTAGGTTGATTCCAAATATCAAGGGATTGGACTTGGTTGCATATGAATCTACTGTCTAGGGATAGCTCATTTTTTGAGGTATGTTAGGTGCTTAGGTAGATTGGGATGGATCTCTGGTCGATTACCCTTGTCCTCAGGAACTGCTTTACACTTGATTGCATCTTTATCGTTCTCTGTTTTTCCTCTGTTTTTACCTTTTACCCTTTTTAGCTTCTTATGCATGTTTGTTTCTGTTTATACTTTTTAGTTCCTTGCATTCTATTTTCACTTAGGATTTGTTAGAAAAACCCCCCATTTTCATATTTGCTTGACTTAGAAGCATCCATTGCATATAGTCTGCTAGTACACACCTATTTGGATTGATAACCTTATATACTACAATGACCATGATAGTGGTGTAAGGGATTGATAAGGAAAGAAAAAAAAACCTACTATCATTTTGGCGTCGTTGCCATTTGGGTGTTTGTTTACTACATTCTTGATTTTGAATCTTTTGAGATCAAGCTTCTTGTATTACCATACTAACTTTGTTTACCTTTGTTTGCTTTCTTTTCACGTACCTGCATAGCAGTGTATGAACCTGAGAAGCAGAGGACCAACAAACTTAATACCCATCATTGAAGATATCAGAGCTCTTGAACGTGAATAATCTCGGGCAAGATGTGAACAAGAGCGTGCGGATCACTTAAGAAGGTTGGACTTACAAATGGTAGACAACACTTAACGAGATAACCAGCACATATTAGGTGCTGGTAACAACCTCACTACTCACACCATCCAACATGGAATCAATCCACGTGCAGTTCAAAACAACAACTTTGAGATTAAACACAGTCTGATCGCAATGGCGCAGGGGAACAAGTTGCACAGTCTGCCTATGGAGGAACCACTCGATCACCTCGACGAGTTCGATCGCTTCTGCAACTTCACGAAGATAAATGGTGTGAGTGAGGATGCTTTTAAACTACGCCTCTTCCCATTCTCTTTGGGGGAGAAGGCACACCAATGGGAGATGTCTCTTCCCAGGAATTCCATTACCACCTGGGATGCCTACAAGAAAGCATTCCTTGCAAAGTTCTTCTCTACTTCTAGAACAACTCGACTGAGGAATGACATCTCGGGTTTCGCGCAAAGGAATTTTGAAACCTTCTCTGAAGCATTGGAACGCTTCAAGAACTATACAATGCAATGCCCCCACCATGGATTTAGCAAAGCGTCACTCCTGAACACCCTTTATCGAGGTGTTCTGCCTAAGATAAGGATGTTACTTGATACAGCAAGCAACAGGAACTTCCTCAACAAAAGTGTGGATGAAGGATGGGAGCTAGTAGAAAACCTTGCCCAGTTTGATGGGATCTACAGTGAAGACTATGACAGAACACCTCGAGGTGGTTCTACTTCTGATGATAGCACAAACAAGAAGATCACAGAACGAGAAGTTGAACAGGCTACTCTTGAGTCAACAACATCAAGTACACTTCATCTCTGATGAAGAACAACTTCAGATTCAAGCTGGGGAAGTTAACCAGCAAGAGGAAATATGCTATGTGCCGAACCAAGGTGGTTACAACAAAGGGTTCTTCAACTACTCCAACAACTTTGGTCTTTCTTACAAAAGCAACAACTTCGCTAACCCACAAGTCCAAGTATATCCACCGCAACAACAGAAGAACGCTCAACAATTCATCAACTATAATCAGAACATAGGTTTCTTCTCGAAGCAGCAACAACAAAATGGTTTTCAACAACCACAGCAACAACCTACTATTGTACCTCCTGGCTTCTCATCTAACCAACCTCCGGCTCAACCTTTCAACATTGAAGCTATGTTACAACAATTTCTTCAAGATCAAGCCAATAGTGCAATGGAGACATCGAAGAAATTTGGTGAAATTCAACACAAGATGGACACTTCATTCGGTGCCATCTATACGAAGCTTGAAACTCTCAACTCTAGGGTCAATACTCTCAAAGGCAAGACCACATCCACTTCTACTTATACAAATGGTCAACTTCTGGGAAAGTCTGCGCAAAACCCGAAGGAATATGCTAAGGTCAATGTCATCTATCTCGGGCAAACCACTGACATTCCTACTCCAACTTACCCTACTATTTTGCATTGAGGACATTGTGATTCAAGTTGGGAGGGATTTGGGTTCAAACGTAGTTTCACCTCTGGATCATGAAGAAAATGTTCCTATTAACAAGCTTGTCGATAAGTCACCTACTTCAAAGGAGATTGAAACACCTTATGATCCACCACCCTATGTTCCAAGACTGCCATTCCATCACGTTTCAAGAAAGAGATCATGGCGAAATACCCATATGTCTTTGAGAAACCTATGAAGGAAGAGATAGCTCAGGGAGTGCTGGAACCATTTGACGAGTGCAATGCTTTGTTAACAACGAAGCAAGAGGATCCTGGCTCATTTACCTTGCCATGCTCACTAGGACCCCTAAATTTTGATGAAGGCCTCTGTGATTTGGGAGCATCTATCAACTTAATGCATCTGTCCACTGCCAAGAAGCTGGGATTTGACAAGTTCAAAGCTTCCAACCTTACTTTATTATTAGTAGACAGATCAATTAGGTATCCTATCGGCATCTTGAAAAACTTACCTGTCAAGATCAAAGATTCAAAAATACTCACAGACTTTGTGGTATTGGAGATGAATGAATAAATGAAGGACCCATTGATCTTTGGAAGACCGTTCCTAGCAACAGTTGGAGCTGTAATAAATGTCAAGAAAGGTCACATCAAGCTGAACGTAGGAAGAGGTCCAAAAATTATTTTCAACATCAGGAGCAAAACTAAGAAGCTCACTATCCAAGGTCAGCTATTCTCTATCAAGGAAATGAATATGGACAATCATAAGGATGGGTATTCAAGCAGTGATGCATCTGAAGATGGATTGTGGAAGGATTCAACACAGTCTACAATGTACCATGAAGCTTTTAAGAATATTAAGGAACCAGATAAAGGAGTTTCTGGGGAGTTAAAGAAAATCAGAACATTGGTAATGTCAAAAGCTGAAGACAATCTGAAAGATCCAGGAAAAAGAAGTCCTGAGTTCAACCCTTAATCTGAACATGTACCATTTCAGAAGCCACCTTCAGACACCCCAATTTCTGAAAAATGTTTGGAACCTCATACCCGAAGCTTGGAAATCAAAAGTGGAGACCAAGTGTTTCTCCTTAACACAAGGTTCGGGTATTATATGGGAAATGTGGATCCACTATGTTCCAAGAACTTCATGATCAAGGAAATACTATCTGGTGAAGACATCATACTTGTTGCGGAAGTTGATACAAAAATGAGGGCTGGACTATAAGGTTGATCAGAACGGTTATAACAGAGTTTTCTCTGAAAAGACCTTGCTTATCTTTGGAGAACCGTCTCAAGGTCATTAATCCTAAAAACAGGAAGTCAAGCTTAGTGACTTAAAACAAGCTCACTTGGGAGGAAGTCTCATGTCTATCTCTGTATATATTTAAATTTTAATGCTATTTAATTTCAGTACTTGATTTAATGCATTTTAGCTTTCTCGTTTTTTTGGTGTTTTAGGTACCTAGGGGATACATTTTGGACTTTCCAAATCAGGAAAAATGATAAGTGGATTAGCTCAACCCTTCGCTCGAGCCATGATCAAACCGTAGCTCACAAAATGCTCGAGCCACGTTATGGTCGGATCGATCCACCTTTTACCCGTGATCGAGCCAACTTCATTCGGATCGATGAGTGCTCGAGCCATACTCAACATTAAATTAAGCCATGCTCAATATGGACGAGCCAATGATCGAGCCACTTCATTCGGATCAATCTATTTTCAAAACTTGATCGAGCCACACCTTCAACCCGTGATCGATCTACATGCTCGGACCAAAATGCTCGAGCCATCTTAAAGAAGGATCCAGCCATGGCACAAGACTCCATCAAGCCACGGATCGATCCAAGGATATAGGTCCGATCGAGCCGTATCTCAGCATTACGATCGAGTCGTTCTTCAAGGCTACATTTTCAAAACGTCTTTGAGCCATCTTCGAACCAAGATCGATCCACTTCTTAAAGGAACACCCGAGCCATGGCAACTTGAGAAGAGGTGTCAAAATGATTTGATCAACAAAAGAACTAATGGTCTTTAATCAACTTAACAAGAAACAAGGCATCCAACTTTTTTCTCACCCACTAACCTTCCTTTACACCATAGACAAAAGGTCACCTCCACTCCATCACTCCTCTTACACACCCACTACTTAAGTCAATGTCTACTCAAGCTTTCCAAGATTCCCTTACACACCCACACCCCCATCACACCAATGTCCCCTCTTTAATACTCATCCACTACACCATCTTTAATCCCCATCCACATGCTTTCTCATCACCACTCTTCACCACCACCCCTCCAAATCGAACCATGCTTCTATAATAAGGGAGTACATCTTACTCTTTCTCTTCATAACTTCAAAACTTTTGAAACTTGCATACCATCTTGTCTACAAATATTTTTCTCTAAGGCATTTTCACTAGAAGAATTTGCTCTTCCAAGGAATTTCAACAAAGCTGTAAGTACTTAAAAAATGGGTTTCATCTCTTATCTTTTTCGATCTTCATCTCTAAAATTTCTTATCGGTTTCAACATTATTTTTACAAAGATTGGTTTAGTTCTTTCATCAAAGAAAATTTTTTATATAGAATCAATCTTAGCACATGAAAATCGTTTGAATTAGGTGATGAGGTTGTGATTGAAACATGAATTGAACTTGGTAATAGCTTAAGCAACTTACATGCCCAATGTGTTTTTGTGAATGTACACTTGATGCTTGTTGAACTCTTTAGGCATTTTGGAAAAGTTACTCACTCACCTTCAGTCGTATGTTATCTTTCTTAGGATAAAAGATGTCTTAACCATCGCGAGAAAGAATCCTAAGAAGGCTTTGCAGAGAGCGAGCATCCTTTAGAACTAGAGAGGAGGATCCTGCGATTTCTCCAGAGTTTTCTCCAAGCACCCCAATACTCTCAAGTAGGCAAGTTCGTGGGAATGAAATTGTTGAAAGATTGCAGCAAACAAGGGATGAAATGGAGATTCAGGAGCAACATGCTCTCCTTATTGCAAACGCAGAACAAGAAAGAGAAAGAGAAAGAGCAGAGCATGAAAACTCTCAAAGATGCTCAGACATAAGGTGGGGGAAGCATATTGCAATAGAAGATGAGAATAGCAGCGAAGACCCTACTTATAAAGCTGGTAAAGAGATGAATATCGAGCTTCAAGATTACTATGCTCACTTCTTGAGCTCGGTGGTATAAGAGGGAACTTCCCAAATGGAGGTTGAAGAGAGTTATGATCCGCTCAACCTCGAAGCTCTTCTTTCACGAAGCTTCAAGGGAACTCGATTCCCTCATAAACCAACAATGGGAGCCCTGGGAATAGAAAAAGATGTATCCCACCTCTTCAAGACTACAAGTCTTGATGAAGCTTATGACCAATCATTGCGATGGGTACCAGGAAGAAACTTGCCACTTCCTTGCCATCGTCCAGCTGTATTGCGATGACGACAAGATGCAAGGATACATCACGTTCTCGATGGAGGCCAGAACTATGAAGGGAACATTGATGAGATCTTGGAGTTTGTAAAGGAAGAGCTTTATGCGTTATGGGCGACAATAGGAGTTGGAACCTATAGCCCATGGAAGTCGAAGTGCACGAGAATAAGGACCCCAGTCTTGCGGTACTTCCATAAGACAATTGCAAATACCATATTTGCAAGGGAAATAATAGGGCATGTTACTGATGGGGAAATGGGGATGATGGATCTAGCCTTAAATCCCACATTACAATATACATCTGACGCTCGTCCGATGGAAGGAGATAGAGCTAACTCTAGCCTATCTTGGGTCTTCATAAACCAACTGATGTGGTATAGAGAGTGCGCTAAAGCAGCCTATATGAAGGGAACCCGTGGAACTTTGATGGTTGGGGGAATGGTGACACCAATCCTGAGGGCCTGCAATGTTCCTCTGTAAGGTAAAGGTCACCCAGCAAGGTGGATTGATCTCACTTATTTGAAGAACTCTCACTTCTTTGAGGGGTCAAATAGTGATCAGAAGTATAAGTTCATCCACCCACGCTTGGGAGTTGCACTCTTATCGCTCCCCAACAAGAAAGTCACCACAATCAAAAAAGGGGACAATATAAACTTCCAACCAAGTGTTGAAGTTCTGGTATCCTTCCAGAACAGGGAAGGAGAGGAAGTAGTTAAAGAATATTATTAGTGACCATTATTTGCTAGGTTGTGAGTGACTCGTACAAAGAAAGAA
>OVBE01013982.1:0-12334 GCA_900406425.1 Iberis pinnata | reverse complement strand
TATATATCAAAATATCATTTAATATCTTAATTACATATAAACATTTAAAAAAAAAAAATTTGCCCCGCGCACAGCGCGGGTTACGCCCTAGTAACTAATTATAATACAAGTTTTGGAAATTATATTCAGTATTAGAAAATAGACTTTTAATCACTTGAATTAGCCAAAAATTCATGATCGGTCTATGCTTTTGGATGCCCTATAATAGCTATTTTAACATAAGATGAGATTTATAAATTGGGTTTACAATCTTAAAGGCATCTCCAAAGCATACATCAAATCCTCAAATTTAAGGTATCATCTATTTCAAAAGATATTTCAAAATCTCAAAATTTGAGGCATTTAAATAGTAATACCTTAAATTTGAAGTATCACTATTCTAATACCTCAAATTTTGAGGTATCAATTTTTATTTGCATTTACATCCCTATATTAATTTATTACTCTTAAATAATAAATTTAAGTTTTATTTTAATTAATTTAGTGCTAATATTTTTATGTTTTACTTCAAATGTATATTAATTTTTACATATTATGTTAATAAACATATAAAATAAAATTATAATATTAAAAAAGAATTAATATCACTTACTACTAAAATATATTAAAAAAAATAAAAACATAAGGCAAATTTAATACAAAAGAATACTATGCAACCAAATAAAGTTACATAACACAAAAATGAATGTTTTATATTTATTTAATAATTATGTTTTTTTAATAATTATGTAAGTCATATTATAAATATTGCATTTAATAATTAAAGGAAGAATGTTTATATTTATTTATAAGTTGTAGGATGTTATGTAATGGTGAGTAAAAATATGGAAAATAATGCAAAATATACATTTTTAATACTTCAAATTTAAAATATTACATTTGGAGAAAAATACATGATACTTCCTTTTCATGTATTACCATTATTGAGAAGGAAGGACTACAGTTCCTTTTCCTCTTGCAAATACAACAACAATCTTGAAGAAGATTTGTAGAAAGAAGACATGAGACAAACAATGACACAATTTTTTTCTTTTTTATAAAGTTTAGTGTTTATAAACTTTATATGTAGCCCAAGATTATATCAGAAAGTCCAATACAAAATCAGAAAAACCTCTAGCCTATACAACTTCAATCCGATTAGGTTTTCCATTTCATACCCGAGCCCAGACTCGAAAAGAAGAAATCCTAAAACAAATGGAGAATCCACTTGTTTTCTCAGCCACCGACGAGTTGCAGCTTCGCTAGAGTTTCACCTCTGGCGACCTGACGGCATATCCGAAGCGCCGCTACCACCGGCGCCCACCCAAGGTTTCGTGTGTTGGCAAGAATGACGAGGCTGGTCAGTTGTTAAATCCACGGCGGTGAGAGATCTGGACATGTAGGTTTCCAACGAAGACAAGAGGCGGGGCTTTCGATTTCAAGCTTAGTTTAGTGTTTTCTCCTTGCAACAAAGACCCCTGCACCACCACGAGAAGAAGCCGCCTCGCTACCCTCCAACGAGAATTCATAGAGTTCCGCCTTGAGATCTATCCGCTCTCGCACGCGTCGACGTCCATACAAGCTCCACCTCACCAGATCTGGCCAGATCCGATGACGAAGCTGATGTTATCGCTTAGGATGAGATCTCTGGTGAACTGAGATGAGAAAGGAGAAGCAGATATGACATCGCAAGAACGACCTGACGGTTTTAGACGAGTTCACTGGCTCTGGAGTTTTCCCGTGAGCCCAGGTGTCGTGAGGCACGCGACTGTAGCTCGGCTTAGGTTGACGATGGACTCACCTGACTTCGCCTTTGCCGTAGGTCCATCAGAAGAGAGAGGCTTGGGAGAAGACGGATGGACATACGTACAGATGACCATACGGACGGATGGACGTACGTACGTACATACGAATGACCACACGAATGGATGGACGTGTGGGTGGACGGATGACCCTACGGACGGTCATATGGGCGGGTGGACGTACCATGAACCAATGACATCCTAAACTCCAAAGGATACAAGCTTTACAATCTCAATACCGAAAAGACAATCACTAGCCGAAATGTCATTTTTGATGAAGAAAGAGAATGGGATTGGAGTTCAAATAATGAAGACTACAAATTTTTCCCATCTTTTGAAGAAGATGAGTTGGAGACACAAAGAGATGAGCAAGCTATACCACCAACCTTTCCAACCGCAAGTTTTCAAGAAGAAGAAAGTTCAAGCGAAAGGACTCCACACTTTAGAAGTTTACAAGAGCTTTATGAGGTAACCGAAAATCAAGATAATCTTACCCTATTTTTTATTTTCAGATTGTGAGCCCATGAGGTTTAAAAAAGCTATGGAAAAGAAGACATGGAGAAAGGCAATGGATGAAGAAATCAATTTAATACAAAATAATGATACATGGGAGTTAACTACACTTTCAAAAGGGCAAAAAGTGATTAGTGTGAAGTGGGTGTACAAAGCAAAGAAGAACTCTAAAGGAGAAGTTGAAAGATACAAAGCAAGACTGGTGGCAAAAAGCTATAGCCTAAGAGGGGGGATCGACTATGATGAGGTATTTGATCATGTTGCTCGCTTAGAAAATGTTAGACTAATCATTTCAATGGCTTCTCAAAAGAAATGGAGGATACATCAAATGGATGTAAGTAGGCATTTTTAAATGGAGATCTTGAAAAAAAGGTGTACATTGAAAAACTACAAGGCTACATAATCAAAGGCGAAGAAGACAAAGTCTTGAGGTTAAAGAAGGCATTTTATGGATTAATACAAGTTCCACGAGCTTGGAATACTCGAATTGATAAATATTTCAAAGAGAAAAGTTTTTATCAAGTGTTCATATGAGCATGCACTTTATATCAAAACTCAAGCTAATGATATATTGATTGTATGTTTGTATGTAAATGACTTGATATTTAGATGAAATAATCCAAATATGTTTGAGAAATTCGAGAAAGATATGACAAAGGAGTTTTAAATGACAATATTGGATTCATATCTTACTACATTGGCATTGAAGTGAGGCAAGAAGACAATAGAATATTCATCACTCAAGAAGGATATGCTAAAGAAGTACTTAAGAAATTTAAGATGGATGACTCAAATCCAGTTAGCACACCAATGGAATGTGGAACAAAGGAGTTGTACGAAGCATGAAGGAGAGAGTGTCGATCCAACACTCTTCAAGAGCTTGGTTGGAAGTCTCTGTTATTTAACATGCATAAGACCCGACATTCTATATGCAGTCGGAGTTGTGAGTCGATACATGGATCATCAAACAAAAACTCATTTGAAAGCAGCAAATAGGATCCTTCGCTATATGTACCATAAACTTTGACTTACGTTACAATATTTCTAACAATTACAAGCTTGTTGGATATAGCGATAGTGGTTGGAGTGGAGACTTAGATGACCACAAAAGCACAAATGGCTTTGTGTTTTACATTGGAGGTACAACCTTCACATGGATGTTGAAGAAGCAACCAATTGTTACTCTCTCTACTTGTGAAGCAAAGTATGTAGCGGCTACTTCATGTGTATGTCATGCTATTTGGTTGCGGAATCTTCTAAATGAGTTGAGTTTACTGCAAGGGGAGCCAACAAAAATTTTTGTGGATAACAAGTCCGCAATAGCTTTGGCGAAGAATCCAGTCTTCCATGACCGAAGCAAGCACATTGATACGCGTTATCACTACATAAGAGAATGTGTTGCCAAGAAAGATGTGTAATTGGAGTACGTAAAGACAAATGATCAAGTCGCCGATATTTTCACCAAACCTCTCAAGCGCGAAGACTTTATCAAGATGAGGAGTTTGCTTGGAGTATAAAAATCAAGTTTAAGAGGGGATGTTGAAAATAAACTTGATTTTGGGTCAAGTTATATATTGGATCAAGCTTAAGTATTGGATCATTAGTCCAATATTCATATATTGGGCCAAATCCAAGAACTTGATCCATACTCTAGAATTATCTTTCACCTCCTCAAGAATAAAAATCTAGATACTTCACACAACTATCTAGATATTTGTAATATTTTATTCAAGATATTACAGTAGAATTCTCTAGATTTATGATTAAAATATTATGGATATTTTGTACTTTGAAGGCTATAAATACCTCCACTCCCTTTGTCATTTGTTATCAAGATATTATAAACACTTCTTCTACATAGAAAATTTTTTCCTTTCTCTTCCAAAGTTATAAAAATTTCTCCACTACCTGTTAAATACTTCATTCCAAAAAATTAATCATAAAAAATATTAATTAGTTAAGACTCGATAATTCCTCGCACTAGCCACTGATGCTCGCAATCTGCCTAAACCGTTTTTAGCTCGCTACCATAACCTTTCATCAATCATTTGGAAGCTACGCTTACCCAAAAAATATAACACTTCATTTGGCGATAAGGCCCTGGAGCCATTGCTAATAACTTTAATTTGGAATGGAGAGGCATACCGGTATCTCTCTTATGTTCACGATGTTCTATGAAAGAATGAAACTAGTTTTCATATAATCTTTGGATGTGCTACAACAAAACTTGTTTGGCGTCGGTCTAATCTACTTTATTATGATGTTGTCTCCTCCTCCTTCACACTTCATGTGTTTAATGTCGATCATTCAGCATTCGAGTGATCTAAACCTCTAACTATATCATCAATTTTATGTTATATTCCTCATATGGAGATTATGGGAAGCAAGAAACATGATGTTTTTTTATGCATAAGGATGAGAGTATTGACATGATCCTACAGTCAATGCATGCATATGTCACATAATGGATCACCCATTATGGGAAAGCTTTACTACTTCATACTCAGGCTTCAGATACAGTTTCATCTCCACCTCTATGTAAATGGGTTCCTCCACCACAAGGATATGTCAAATGTAATTATGACGTCTCCCTACATGAAGATAATGCTTCCATTGGACAAGGATGGATCATTCGAGATGAGAAGGGTTGTGTACTACATTGCGGTATGGCTAGGAACAATCGATGCATTGACTCAACTGAAGCAGAATTCACAAGTTTTCTTTGGGCCTTACATATCACCTGGAGTCTTAATTATCGTCATGTTTTAGTCAAAGGAGATAATAAACAAGTGGTTGATTGTTTAAGGGGATCTGGCAATTGTTGGTGTCAAAATCCCACTCAGTAGGATTTCGCTTTATTCATGAAGAAATGACTGAGAATGCTAAATATCTAATGATAACAAAAAGATTAATCAAAAGAATATTCCACCTGGGTATACTAAAGGAGTGACCGAACACTCAGTATTCAACATGACGCATATGGACAGAAAGATAGCACGAACATGAAAAGACTAAGTCATACCGCTCCGAGTTTACCGGGATACGCCGAAATCGTGGGATCGTGGGGATTTGAACTCAGCGAGAATATCATAACTGCAGCCCGAGCTATCCAGAAGTCCCAGTCCCCAGCAAGAACATAAAGAAATTTGACTAGTATAAATAGAAAGAAAGAGAGAACATAATTTTCTTCTTCTTTTTTTTACTTTGCTTTTTACGAGTACCAAGCTCAGTTTTTTAAACAAAATTATTGATTAATACATAATTCTCATTTTCATATCAAGTTTTAATTGATATTGTGATTATTTTTTGTTAAGACGAAATTATACGAATTACTCACTTAAATTCTTATAAAATTATTTTGTGAATTTTAGCAACCATAACAATCTCAAGCTTGCTTCTTATAAAACTTCCTTTGAAGCTTGGCGTCATGTATTTTCACGCTTAGATCCAGTCTTCACAAGACGAAATGGCAATCAATATGCATATATTTTGGCAAAAACAACTCTTACTCGTTCTACAGAATCTATTATCTTTCATTATTGTTCTGAATTCTTAATGTATACGCTTGTTGCAGATGTAGATCCGTTTGCATAATGAAATAAAAACTTGATGTTTAAAAAAATCAAACGGCATGCTTTAAGGTAAACTTGTGATTATACTTGTTGTGAAGCAAACGCAAACGCAAACGTTATTATAGAATGCCCAACGAAATTAACGTCCACGGTTTGTGATTGACTACAAAAAGTGAATGAAAAGGACGTCTCACGTGGACCAACCCGCAGGGTATAAGAACCTCTCTCACTCTCTCCACCATCTCCACTCTCCTCTTGAAACTTCCATAACTGCATCCCACTCTCTAGTCTAACCAACCAACCAAAAACGAACTTCCATTTCAAATTCGAAATCGAAATTCGAATTTTAAGCTTCACTTGGAGAATTTTCGCGTCGAAAATGAAGGAGATCGCGTCGAGGAATTCAAAGCGTAAGGCTGAGGCGACTCCGTTCGCCGGGAAGAAGCTCCGTTCGACGCGTTTACGCCGGAAGAAGGCTCAGATCTCCTCTGCTGCTTCTGTTGATTCCTGCTCCGATTTGCTTTTTGTAGTCGATGACAACGTTTCATGCGGTTCGAGCAGAGTCGAGAAGAGCTCGAATCCGAAGAAGAATCGGATTGATGAGGTAGAAGTTTCTAGACCTGGTAAAGATGTGAAGCAGACGATTGGTGATTCGGAATTTCGGAGAATTACAAGGTCGTACTCTAAGCTCAACAAGGAGAGGCACGGAGAGGAGATCGAAGTTAGCGAATCGTCTTGTGTTGAGTCGAATGCCGGTTCTGGATTAAGGAGACTGAATGTGAAGGGAGACTGCGGAATGAACGGGAAAAAAATTAACGAGAAGGATGAAGTCTCATTCACACGATCCGATGTGACACTTGCCGAGCATGTCTCTGATAGCCGGAATTTAAATTTCACATCGGAGAATAAGGAGAGCGACGTCGCTTCACTCTTTTCGGGAGTAGATTACTGTTCCAAGATCGGGAGTGTTACCGGAGAAGCTGATAACGAAGAAACTGAAATCTCCAAACCGAGCAGCTTCGTGGAAGCTGTTTTCTCTCTTGGATCGGCCAAGGAACTGAAGCCGGAGCTTGAGACAGTCGGATGCGTCTCTGATCTCGCTTGCACAGAGAAATTATCGGACGAAGAGGTTTCAGACTATCCCGATGATGAGTTATCTGAGCAGCGTTCCGAGATATATTCACAGTATTCCGACCTCGATTTATCGGATTACACTCCGTCAATTTTTTTCGACTCTGGTAGCGAATTCTCTGAAAAATCTTGCTCGGATTCTACTACTTCTCATTCTCGCTCTCTGTTTCTCGAGTTCAAGGAACAGTTCTGTAGATCCACAATTCCGAACGATTTAGTATCTTCTTGCCATGAAGAAAACAGTGAAGTTCAATCTGAAGTAAGTATTATAGTGCTTTTACCTTTTGGAATAATTGCTAATGGTTAGAAATTGAAGTTGTAGTTACAGGCTTGGAATTCCACTATATTAGTCTATTATAATCTGAGACTTGTTCTGCTTTGTCTTCTAGATTTGAATCTAAAGTTTTGTTCTGGAGTGAATCTTAAATATACATTTTCATTTTAGCTGCTAAGGTTTGAAGATGAGGAGGTGGAAGAGAGCTATCAAAGGCTGAGGGAAAGAGAGAAAAGGCATGCATATTTGCGTGACTGTGCTAAGGCTTACTACTCCAGGATGGACCATACTGATCTAGTCCCTCGGCTACGTTTGATCATGGTTCAGTGGATTGTGGAGGTGAACATGATCATTCTGTTAATTACCATTTCATTATATATCCATTGATTTCTGAATGTTGAAGCTAGTAAATAAGTATCAGTAGGAGAAGATTCAAAAGTTGAATGTGAAACCTTGATCTATCTAAGATAGCTAGTGATGTCATGAACAAATATAAGGAGATTTTGTTGCTAGCTTGTAAGGTGTTTTAGCCTAAGGAAATTTATATCTTATCACAGAATCTTTATGTAAATATCAGCAAGCTATATTCTTTTGTTGCTGATTGTCTTCTCCCTGACTAAGCAGCAATGTTCTGAAATGGAGCTTCAGCAAGAGACATTGTTTCTAGGAGTTACTCTGCTGGACCGATTCCTGAGCAAAGGATCTTTCAAAAGCGAAAGGACTTTAATACTAGTCGGGATTGCAAGTCTTACTCTGGCCACCAGAATTGAAGAAAACCAACCTTACAATAGGTACTGATACGCATACACAATCACAATAATCAATAGTTCAATTTTCTTCATCTTCTCACCTGATATTTGCTCGATTTAATTAGCATCCGAAAAAGGAACTTCTACGTCCATAACCTCAAATATAGCCGACATGAAGTGGTGGCAATGGAGTGGCTGGTCCAAGAAGTCCTCAACTTCAAATGCTTCTCACCCACAATCTACAACTTCTTGTGGTAACACCTCTCTTGACTATATATTCTTTGTTCCAATATGCCATATACAGACCAAATAATAGATACAGCTATTCTTTATACATCTCAGGTTTTACCTAAAAGCTGCTCAAGCGAATGCAGAGGTTGAAAAGAAAGCCAAATCCTTGGCTGTTACTTCACTATCCGATCACACTCAACTCTGTTTTTGGCCCTCAACTGTAGCAGCCGGACTAGTAGTTCTCGCCTGCATTGAACACAACAAAATCTCTGCATACCAACGAGTCATTAAGGTACAAATCTCTTCCTCACTGAAGCTAAAGTACTTAAATATTTCAAAAACATACAGAAGATCCACGATCTCATGACATTTCTATCTCTCAACAGGTTCATGTTAGGACAATGGATAATGACTTACCTGAATGCGTCAAGGTATTTTCAACATCACTCTCATCATATCGAATCTCCTTTTCTCTCGACTAAAGCGGTTGTGACTGTTTTAACATTTATGTTTTATTGAAAGCAGGGTCTTGATTGGTTGCTTGGGCAGTAAGCAATCCACATCCACCACAACAAATACCCCCAAATACCCCCAAATACCAAAACACAGTATACTCCATACGAACACACAGGTTATTATTACCATTTACAAAAACAAACATAAGCTAAATAATAAGCAATGCTTTTTTACAGATTTATATACTTAATCTCTGGACTTCATTAGCAAATACATTACACTCCCAATTTCTTTTTCAAAAAAATTATTGGCACTATTTTCTTTAAACACGTCTGAAATTTCTATTTTTCTAAATTTTTAATCGTCACAGTTTTTTTACTAATCAGAAGAACAAGTTTATTTTTCTCTTAAATAAATGAGTATACTAGGCGCGACTAAAAAAAGAGAGAGATATCTGAGTTTAATAAAAGACTTTAAAAAGGATAAAAGATTTATTGTATTTGGATATTATAATTCAACCTTAGATACTTTTAGTATGATTTATATAAAAATATACTAATTTACTAAACATGAGTATTAATTTCGTGAAAAAGTGAAAAAAAATAATTTTAATTTCAAATCTAATTACACATTATAATTATGTAATTTATTATTTTAAATTCTATATATTTTATTTTTACCCATATATTCAGCGGGTCCTAGTCTAATGTAATATTAAAATATGATAATTTTAAAAGTAATCTTCATTTTTTTACTTTATTTGTGTAATTTAGAAAAAAGAAACGGTTACCTTGTTAGTTTCTTAACGCATTATGTAAACATGTAATAGGTGAAACTGACAATAAGAAAATGTAAAAAAAAACCTGTAATTTCTTAATTTGACCATTTACATCAAGGATTAACAACACAAGGTTTTGAATAAATAATAAAGCCCCAAAGAGAAAACAAACGAAAAACCTTTAAACCCAACTAAGAGAAATATGAAGGTTTGGAAACGAGCCACCGTAGCTCTCAAGGACGCACCTAGTTTAATCACGGCGGATGATATTCTCACGACAACCATCGTCAAAGCTACAAGCCACGACGAGCTATCAATTGATACAGATAGCGCTCTGTTTATCTACCGTCAAGTTCGCGAGTGCCCCTCGAGCCTTAGGCCAATCATAAGTGCCATCTCGTCTCGTATCGAACGCACACGAAGCTGGACGGTTGCATTGAAAGGCATGATGCTAGTGCACGGTTTCTTCCGCTGCAAAACCACAGTCGCTGAATCAATCGGACGGTTACCGTTTGATCTTTCCGGTTTCGGCGAAGGAAATTCACGGATTAGCGGATCCGGTGGGTTTAATCTGTTTGTACGCGCTTATTTCGCGTTTCTCGATAGACGATCTATACTCTTTCACGACGGGAACCGTCACCGGTACGATGAAGAATCGTCGGTCATGATTCGCCTCGTCATCATCCGTAAGATGCAGATCATAGTGGATTCGTTGATTCGAATCAAACCGATTGGTGAAAACATGAACATACCTCTGATTAACGAAGCAATGTCGAACGTAGTTAACGAGATTCTGGAGATTGACGGTTGGATCTATCGCCGGATCGCCGAAATTTTGCCGAATGTACACTCGAAAACCGGAAGAGAGGAGGCAGACATGGCACTGAAGGTCGTGGCTAAATCCTTGGCGCAAGGAAAAAAACTTAATAAGTATTTCGAATTCTGCAGAGATATTGGAGTTTCCAACTGTCAAGAGATCCCCAATTTTGTACGAATTACAGAAGCAGAAGTGATGCATCTGGATGAAGTCGTACGGATGAAGAAAAATGAAAATCAACGAGAAGCTACGGAGAGAGATGGGTGTGAGGAAAGTGTGGAGATAGAGAAGGATGATGAAGAAGAAGGCTCGAAGGACAAGTGTTGACTATTTTCCAGATTTAATTAGTTTCTAAACATGTTTTCATTTATTCCGAAGGTTGTGTGTTTTTCATATGGTCCTAATTCATAAAATCAAAAACTTGTACGAGTAAAAAAGAATTATAATCTATAAACTATCCGAATACTCTGATTTCGGGTAAATTGATCAAACAAAAGCTCTCATTAGCTTTTGGCGTTTTTTTTTATGGTCAATATATTATATTAGATAAGGCAAGATACAAACCCATAAAAAGTACAATTAATTTCACTTGGGTAAAAGACAATCTCATTAAAAAAATATACAAACTCATACTAGATAGATGTTTTATATAAGAGAAAAATAAACTATTCAAAAAAAAAAAAATAATAAACAGTTCTCAAAGATAACGGAAGCTGAAAAAGCAAAATTTTTCCATTCCACAATAAACCCAAATGTATCCGAGAGAACGGTATAGTATCGAAACAGGACGATAGTAGGGGCATTGCTCCTTCGTAGTTCTGAGCTATCCATAATATAATGACGACTAATGAGTATAATAACCAAAAAAGGGCCTAATAAAATTACAACAAAAAAACAACTCATAATTATAACAAAAGCCCAATATAGTAAACATGTCGCACACGTGGAGAAGCAAGTTGCCAAGTGGCTTCTCAGAAACCAAAAAGACAGAGCAACGAGTATCGAAGGGAAACGGCGTAGGAGCTCCGAGCATCCAAACTCCACAGCAAAATTTCCAGCTCCTCCGTGTGACATGCGTAACCAAGAAAGCTAAACAAGCCGAGTTGCAGATGGTATCACTATCGGAGAGCCAGTTCCAAAGCCACCGTATTGCAAACCACCGTCCCCACCACCTGAGAATCGCTTCATGGGAAACATCATAACAAGCGAATTTTGCATACAATTCAACGCATTAAAAACAGTAAGGCGTGTAAGTAAGCTTAAAGAAAGAAAGAAAAGAACTTTAACATTGTGATTTTTTATTGATTAAACACACAAAACCTTATTACATTGCTCTGTTATTTATAGCAGAGATAGTTTGTTGCCCTAGTACACGTGTTCAACTCTTATTCACTCTCTAATGATTGAAACCTATTGTATAGCTGTATTGGACAGTTGGTTATCGATTTGTCTTCATTGTGGTTGTTGTTGATGTCCTTCTTCATGCTTTTGCAGGTCACAGATGGAGCAGAGGACCGTTGCAAAGGAGAAGGAATTTTGTCTGTTTTGGAGCAGGGCTTCTGCGACTTGGGCTCTGGTGAGTTGGTAATGTGAGCACTGGCTCCTGTGTCTGGATACCACTCTGTCCCAGAGTGGTCAGATACATCAGTAATGCGCAGGGCAGCCAGGGCAGCAGGTGTTTCTTCCAGTTGGTATGAGTAGTCAAACCTGTGCCAGCACTTGAGAGCATGGTGTCCTAATCTTCCACATATTTGACATAGAGGCCTTGTATCATTTCCAGGTGGAGGACCAGATCTTGTTGAGAAAGGTGAGATCTGTTGATGAAAGCCCCTTCCTCTGCTGGAGAAGCCTCTTCCTCTAAATGAGTTTTGTCTGCCAAAGCCTCTGCCTCTGTTGTTATAGAAATGTTGAGGAGGCACTGCTCTTTCTGTGTTGAAGGCAAGATGAGGGGAAACTGTTTCTGTTGTGTTGTAGACTTGGATTCTGTTGTCATAATTTGTAAGCCTAGGTATCACTTCATCAAAGGTAGGGC
>OVBE01013981.1:0-12334 GCA_900406425.1 Iberis pinnata | reverse complement strand
GGAGAACTTGCCGGAACATTGGTAAAATTCATTGTTTAAAATTTGAGTTCCAACATTTTTAAGTGGGGATGTTATTCTATTTATAGGAACTGAAATGAGTTACACGGTGGGACTCGTGATGAACATGACCTACATATTCGTGCGTCTTCGTTATCCGTTTGGTAAATGCTCGAGTTGTCGGGTTTGGATCTTTATCCGTTCTTTTAGAGGTTTGGCATGCGAAATTTTGATGGGTATTTGGATGGGTGCTAACTCAGGTCCAACAAAACATTTTACTGATATGAAATGAACAAGATTAGCAATTACGGTATCTTTGTATGAGTAAAATCGTTCTCCAATTTCCAATTGTGAATTTGATTACTTTTGGGCTTAGTACGGGGGTGCAGTATTTCTAGAAAATAAATTTATTTGGTGGTTTTTGTGGAATTAATCAAATTATAATATGATTAGTTTTTTATACGTTTTAAATTCGGATTTTTGATTGAGCAAATAGCTAATTTGAAATTTTTGAATAATTTTTTAACCAAATTTGTAAAGAATAGTAAATCCTTTTGTTGGGAAATTGGTTTTGTAAATCTTTAAAAGTTCAATTCTGTAAATATTTTACACTAAAATTTGATTTATCATAATTGTGAAATTTTACATGTTGGATATGAGCTCTAAACCCATAAACATGACCCAAAAGATGACAAATTTATTTAAGAATTTATTTGGGAGTCCAACAAGTTTTCAGGAGAAACCCTGAACAAAACCGTCGAGCATAAATAGTAGTTTACGGAACAGTGCCGCCGAACAGGAATAGTAAACTTATAAAGAGGCTCAAGATAAGCAGACGTTGCGCTAAGTACCAACTTCCAGTAGCGGAATGATGACCCTGAAGATTATAAAAGTGAGTTGAAGGTCGTTAAAAAAGATGTTAGCAATTCTTGAGATAGATTATAAAAAAATCATAGAAAAATAAAGTCTCCTTTATAATTATGACTTCGTAGACCTCATCTTAATAATAACAAAATTCCTCTTTCGAGCACGATCTCAAGTAAGGGATCCAGGACCCTTAATTCAACAATAGGGATTTGATGATGTATTGTATTTTGTTTCGACTAGATTTCATACATGTGTTAAACTTAAATGTAAACAAATTTTATTAAGAGTTTATGCAAACCGAACCTAGCTAAAATCAAGATGGACTAAACCGGGATAAGGATTCTATGATCTTCCTCGTCTTCTGGTTCGTACCAAATAGTATTATTGGTCGAAACGTGAAGTCACAAAAATTGATGCAAGTGGATAATATATTTTAACACTAGTGAAAGTGGAATTTAATGTAGTTTTTTTTTCTAATTCATCTTAAGTAAATAATTAAAGTCTGGGAGAGAAATAAAGGATGGAATAATAACGTAGGATAAAAGATAACCAAAATTTAATTCTTCTTTTTTTCTTTTAATAATAAACAATTAATGAAGTTGATTTTGGTGAAAGGCTCCCGTTATCATCGGTCACGTGATTAACGCCGTTAGATTCGTGACACGTCATCACCACGTGACTACCCAAAAACTCAACTTCAAAAAACAAAGAGACGACGGACTAAAACGACTGATGATGGTGGTGATGGTGGTGGTGAAGCTGAACATGTGGTGGTTGTCTCATAACTTCTTTCTGTCTTCGAAGCTCCATTACTTTCCGATGAGAATTCGAATGTTGAGTCAATACAAAAGTAGGACTTGAAGCTGGTCTATATTCCGGTACAAGTCTACCGGATTTAAACCGGACTCCACAAGCATTACAGAGAGTTTTAGGTCCTAATGGTCCGGTTCTCCATTGTGGTGTCTTCTCTGATGCACAATGAGTACATCTCCTTATTCCTCCATCGGCTGTTTCCGGAGAAGATTGATATCTACCTCCTCCGCCGCCGCCGCTGGATTGTTCTTTCTTTGGCTTGATGAATTTTCCGGTTTGGTCTGATTCAGGCATCGGAGACCAAATACCGGCGAAAGCTGATGGAACTCTAGATCGTTTGCTTCTTGGTTTTCCGGGAAATGATGAGTTCTCAGTTTTTATAGAAGTCATAGTTCCTACTAATGGATTCGCCGGAAAATCAGTGAAGGAATCGTCGACGAATTGTGAAAGCCATTCAAGGTGTGCTGCATCATCACTCTGTATCCAAAAAACAAATTAAAATCACTAAATAAACTTTTAAAAAATTAACTCTCAAATTCAGACCAATTAGTATGATTATAAGCTTCCAACTTAAGATCGTTTCTAATGCCGAAGAAGGTGGTCAAGCAGGCTTGCGGCAATTTAAAACTATATATTTTCCGGCCAAATTTTCGAGAGGATATTATTGGTTTTATGGTTCATTCAAAAATTCGTCTCGGTTTGGTTTGGATTGTCTCTAATTAGTAAACATGCTCAAGATTTTAGAGAGTATATCAGAACTTAATAGCATCAACTCCAATATAAGATTTAATTCCGAAAATTTGATGTTTTAATATATATATATATATATATATATATTTTTTTTGTACTTCGTAATTTGAATGTAAAGGCCGATATGATGGCTAAACAATGTTTGAGAAATCTATCCTCGAGTTAATGAATCAAAGAGTTGTGCACAAAATTTTTTTAAAAAAACTTCAAACTCTTTACTTTCTAGGTTAGTGGTTAATAGAAATATCTAAATTCTGATTAAATAAAAAGAGTCTAAAAAAGAAAGGAATAGAGAGAGAGAGAGGTAACGTACGGGGACACAAATGTCGTGGAGGAAGGAATGATCGGTGGAGGAAGGGAGGAAATGAGGAGGAGGGAAAGAGGAGGAAGAAGTGGCGGCGGTGGAAGTGGAAGAAGAGGCGGAGAAGATGTCTTCATTGGAGAAATCAAGAAGTTCATCGACTCTAAGTAAGTCTTGTGAAGTTAAGCTATAGACATCCATTTCCTTAGTTACTTATGAACTCTCTCTCTTACCAACTTAGAGTACTCTCTCTTACTGTCTACAGTCCTGTGACTAGTTAAACTCTTTAATAGGGTTCAAGATGATGAGAGAGAAGAGATGAGAACGTGCAGAGAGAGAGACCATGCACCGTGAGTGACCGACTCGACCTATTCACTTCCTTTTTTTATTTATTATTGTAGGTAATTCGCATAAACTTACCGATAGACTTTGTTCTAGTGGTTGAAATATTCTAAAAAGTATTCAAGGCAAGGTTGGTCTTGAGACCAAGTAGAGCAAATACGAGCTTGCGTCTCATTTTGTATTTTTAAAATTTACTTTAAGAATCAGTTCATTTTCAAAATTTTATTATAAAAACCGGCTAATGTTTTTATTTTATCTTGCAGCCTTTAAAATCTCAGGACCGGTTTTGGTTCAAAGTTACTAGATCGAAAAGAATGATTTATATCTTAAACATGTATATCAACGGCTGACTCTAAACACCAGAAGAAACTATGGACCAAAAGTCCGAAACTTCCAAAATTTATTTTAAAAAGTAATAATAATACTATAATAGTAATTTAGTGAAACTCAACTAATCTCGTGGATATGCATGTTCGTAAATATTTAAATATCATATTAAAGATTTGATATCAATTCATAACTCTTTAATCTATGAATAATATTGCTCAAAATTTTGAATGAGAATCATATCTAAATGTATGTGAGTATATGTTATTTTTTCGCATGACCATTACCACTAAGATGGAAAAATGTATTTTACAATTTGTTTTTACCAAAGACTTGATTTCATGACTTTTAAATACACATCATCTTAGAAATACACTATTCACTTTTCTTTCTGTTTTATGAGCTTTTACTATCTTTGTTTTTCAATACTTGATTTTTTAGAAATTTTGCACAAACCAAAAATGTAATGATTATTTAACTATATATGTTATGCTTTTTTACAATGAACACTTCTCCATAACTTTCAACTAATGATAGTTTAATATTCTTAATTAATCAATATTTTTGAAGTTTGTGATTTATAATAATATTAGCTAATAAAAAAAACATATGAAAAAACTAGAAAATCAAGTTTTTAAGGAACAAAATAAAACTCAAAAACATTCATAATTAATAAACAAAAAGATTATTATCTATAGAAATATAGGAAGTGAAAGTGAGAACTATATACTTTCATACTAGCCATTGAAAATGCTTCAAAAATAAAGTACATAGTTTTAAGTACATGAACAAGTTCCGTAAAGTCTCGCAAATGCACATGTTGTCTTTAAACAAATGAGTCCTTTGTATACACACTTTCACAACACTTTATGAATTAATGGAAACTATATCTTGTGCAACTCAATACATCATTTACTATAGTTTTGAAATTCTGTCTATAGTTTTTATACTTCAAATTTTTTGTAGATCAAAATCTAAATTAGTCTAAGAAAGTTATGGAAGAATCCGAAAGTTTTATACTTAATGCCTACTAAGCCAACTTAAGATAATCCTTTGTAAGAAATTAATCATCATATCGAAATTCAAATTTCACCAACAAAATAACTTAATTTATCATATATTAATATAGAAACATAGAGAGAAAGATTATTTGCAAATTCTCTCTTCTATATTTTATAGCAAAATTTGATTTAACATAATTAGAAAGTTAATAAGTAAATGCAAGTAAACTTTAAGAGACTCTTTTTATATATATAACCAAGAGGAGTTCGGACCTTCGACCTTAATTTTCTCTTAGATCCGAGATTAGCCTTTGTTAATACCTAGTGACATGGCGTAAAAGATCTTTTTCACCGGGAACCGAACTAAAAACCTCATAGAACCAACTTCTGAGGTGAAACCACTAATCCAATCTACCGTTGGTAACTTTAAGAGACTCTCCTAGGATCATTTCCATTTTACATCCATATATATGTACTTAATTAATATAATATAATTTTAATAAGATGAAATATAAAGCTAAAGAAAACTCTTCTACAGTAGGTACATATGGGTGCAGACGAATAATGTAAGAAAGGGCCAATTAGTCTGAATTAATTAACTTTTTTAACGAGTAAAATAGTTTTTGGCGCATAAATTATTAATTAACCTAATTTTTGCCCTCTTTTTTAAATTTTTGTTGTTGTTGATAATCTTCTTTCTAAATTGTTTTTTCCCCAAATATATAGGCCATAACACATGCTCTTTAGTACGTGCCGACAATTTTAGTTCTTGACCTATCCACACAAAAGTTCTAAAGATAAATATATCTTTTTGATCTTTTACTATAGCCACGTGGCTGCATGTGGGGGCCATAAAAATTACAAAAGAAGAAGAATAAAATGATAAAAGCAAAGAGTAAAAAACGAATAATTGGTCAGTCAAATATTTTAAGTCATTCGCTAGTATTATCTTTAAGATATATCAATTTTTATGTAAAGAAAAAGATATATCAAATTAATTTCTACGAATATGCTACATACCATTTCCCTCTAAAACCATAAACAAACTAAATACTTGATAAGAAATTAAAATACTATGAAAAAGTAATTGATAATTTCCAAATAAAAAAATTTTCAACAACTCCACATAGAACATGGCAACTAGGATTTTGGAGAAGCTTAGGGTTTTGGAACAAGATGTGTCGATGGTTGATGTGAGTGATCGAAATCGGCCGTCTGGGGATCCGCTGGATAAAGGACCGTCGTGGGCTCAGATGGTGTCGAAGAAAGGAGTAGGGGGATGATTAATCCAAATAACATCATGGATGAGGCTTTTGTCGTGGAGAGGGTGAAACTATGTTATCCGAATGGTGAAGAAGGGGAGGCAGAAGTTACAATTGGCGAGGAAGTCTTGAGTGTGATGAACAGTCTATGGAAGAATTGTATGGTGGTTAAAGTACTCGGTCGAAGTGTGCCAATCGCAATCTTGTCTAGAAAGTTACGTGAGCTTTGGAAACCTAAAGGTGGAATGTATGTGGTGGACCTACCAAGAATTTTTTACATGATTAGGTTTGATGATGAGGAGGAATATTTGACGGTGTTAACCAGAGGTCCGTGGAAATTTTTTGGAAGCTACATTATGGTGAAAGCTTGGTCACCAGGCTTTGATCCCTTGCGTGATGATATAGCTACCACGCCGGTGTGGGTTCGGTTAATGAATATCCCCTTTAGAATTTACCATGAAGCGATTTTGAAGAGCATAGCTAAAGGGATAGGGAAGCCCGTTAAGGTGGATTTAGCGACTCTACAGATAGAGAGAGCTCGTTTTGCTAGGGTTTGTCTAGAAGTTGACCTAACGAAACCATTGAAAGGGATGATTTTAATCAACAAGGAACAATACGTTATATCATATGAAGGTTTGATTAATATATGCCCCCGATGTGGAATATATCGGCACTCAACTCAAATGTGACCTCGGGATATAGCGGAAAGAATAACTAGCCTATTACTGAAGGAGAAACCATATTTGGGTGTTGATAATGAGATAGTTAATGATGGGTTTACCACGGCTCGAAGGTCAGGAAACCGGGGAGAGAAAAAGGACATGAATCAGAGAAGTGTGGCGGAAAGGTCATGTGAAGATAGTAGACAAAAAGGAACTAGAGCGAGTAAGGAGAGGACGAAGGAAATGATAATGATGAATATGTCTAATCGGTTTTCGAAGTTAGCTCAAAAACAAAACGTTCATATATTGACGTCGAAGGGAGATAATAAAGAGAATGAAGATGTTCGTAAGACATTTAATGCTTAGGAGATACAGTTACAAGAGAAAAACAAAGGTGATGTGTGTGAGGCACTAAGGCCGAAGGGTAATAATTTCTACAGAAAAATGGAGAACAATGGGTCACGGAACTATACGCAAAAACCGAGTAAAGGCCTGGTGTTTGGCCCAACAAAGGGTGAAGTTGTCCGATCTGAATTTGGAAAGAGGCTACGTGTGGAACAAGGATCGAATCATTGAGAGGGGATATCACTGAATAAAGGCGCCATTATAGTGCATACAACTCAGTCGTGGATGTTAGTGGTGCCGTACAACAATCTACTACGACTGTGAGTCGCATTAATACGCACACTAATCTGGTTGAGGTGGATGTAAGTGGTGGGAGTATGGTCCCTACTAAGGATGGGAGGCCTAGTACTCGTCGACATAATGGGATGCTCCGGTAGTTCTCACTTGGCTATTTAAAATGATAAATTGCATTTTATAGAATTGTCGGGAGCGAATAAACCAACTTTTTGGCGTTCGATACGTTATGTTATATCGTGAAGAAGTTTAAGACGGAGGTGTTAGCAGCGTTTAAAACACATGCCAGAGGAGAGCGTGCAAGGCGTATTTGCCACGGTTTGGGGTTTGATAACTCTTTATGTGTTGATGCAGTTGCACATAGTGGATTTCTATGGTTGTTATGGAGATCAGGATAGGAGAGGTGACCATCGTTAGATCATCTAACCAGTTCATACACGTGAAGATCACATGCGGTGTAGGAGTTTTGCATTTGATTGTGGTGTATGTTTTTCCCTCAGTTTCTCATAGGAGTGGTTTATGGCTTGAGTTAAAGGCGAGCATGGAGGGAATTACCAAGCCGATGATTATAGGAGGTGACTTTAATATTATAGTTCGAGTTGACGAAAGATCAGGTGGGAACGGTCGATTATCAGAGGATTCCATGGCATTTGGCGAATGGATACATGATTCTCATTTAATCGATATGGGTTTCCAGGGAGGTCGTTTACTTGGAGATGAGGTAGGTCGGAAAGTACGTGTGTTACAAAGAGACTTGATAGAGCCTTATGTTGTAGTCAGGCGAGATTAATGTGGCCAGAGGCTACAGTCACACATCTTCCTTTCTTGGAATCGGATCATACACCATTGTATATCAAACTGAGCCCAGAGAGATGTAAAGATCATAGACGGCGCCCTTTCTGCTTTGAGGCTGCTTGGTTAAAGCATCACAGTTTATGATCGGTAAAACAAGTGCAAGGGGAGTTAGATGTGACTCATACAAATACTTTGCTGAAGACCGAAGCTGAAATACTAGCTAAGTTGAACGAAGTGTTGGAACATGAGGAAGTTATTTGGTTCCAGAAGTCACGCGAGAAATGGATTGCTTTAGGTGATCGTAATTCTAAATACTTTCACACGTCTACTGTTGTTAGGAGAAGTAGAAATCTGGTCACGAATTTGAGGGATGAAGAGGATCGATGCCTAGTGAATAAATCAGATCTACAGACGTTGGCGGTGAGGTATTATCACCGATTATATTCAATGGATGATGTGCCAGTAGCGATGAGACAATTACCCATGGAAGGTTTCTATCACTTTACGGGCAACGATATTGAGTTACTTGAGAAGCCTTTTACTACCAATAATGTGGAGCATGCCATCAAACGCATGGGTGGTTTTAAATCACCTGGACCGGACAGTTTTCCACCGATCTTTTATAAGTCGTCTTGGGATCTTGTTGGTCCGTCGGTCTCAAAATTTTTTCTGGATTTTCTTGAAACAAGTATCATGGCATCGAGACTGAACGATGCTCTAGTGTTCTTAATACCGAAGGTGGAGAAACCCGAAAGAATCACACAATTTTGGCCTATAAGTATTGTAACATCTTATTCAAGATAATTACAAAGGTATTAACGTTGAGGTTACAAGAGATCATGCCGAGATTAATTGACAAAACGCAATTTAGTTTTATACCAGGCATATTGAGTACTAACAATGTATTGGTAGTACAAGAAGCAGTCTATTCCATGCGTCGAAAGAAGGGAAAAAAGAATGGATGCTACTGAAACTCGATTTCGAGAAAGCATATGATCGAATTCGGTAGGATTTTTTGGAAGACACCTTAAATGCGGCTAGATTCTCGGAAAAATGGATTAGATGGATTATGAAGTGTGTGATGGATCCGTCTATGATAATTATGTGGAATGGAGAAAAGACAGAACCGTTTAAGCCGTCGAGAGGATTACGATAGGGGGACTCGTTGTCTCCGTATCTGTTTGTTCTATGTCTGGAGAGACTTTGTCATATGATTAATACTTTGATACTTTATAAGAAATGGAAACCGATACATCTTTCTAGAGATGGTTCAGCTCTATCTCATTTATTTTTTTGCATATGATATTATCTTATTTGCAGAGGCAACAATTGAACAAATTGGTGTGATAAGGGAGATGCTGGAGACGTTTTGCAGTATTTCGGGACAAAAGGTCAGTCTTGAAAAACCAAAAATTTTCTTCTCGAAGAATGTTTCTCGGGAAGATGAGAATTTGATCAGCCAGGCTAGTGGAATACAAATTATAAGGGACTTGGAAAAGCATTTGGGCTTAACGATTTTACATAAATGAATAAATAAGGAGATGTTTGGACAGGTTATTGAACGAGTAGAATCAAGGCTCTCGGGATGGAAAATAAAAGTTTTAAGTTTTGCGGGTAAAGTCACGCTAGCCAAATCTGTCCTATCTACAATTCCGGTTCACACTATGAACACAATTGACTCGCCAATGTCTAGGTTGGGAGTTTGGATAAGATAACACGCAACTTTATATGAGGGAGTACCCAAGAGGTGAAGAAGCAACATCTATTAGCTTGGTCTCAGGTTTGCCAAACAAAGAGTGAGGGTGGTCTCGATATTAGAACAACAAGGGATATGAACCTAGCATTAATCTCGAAGATCGGTTGGAGGTTGGTACAAGGCTGTGATGGTTTATGGGCTCAATTTTTACGAGCCAAATACAAGGTACAAAGAGTACATGAAGTTTCATGGATGAATAACCCGGGAAGGTGGTCGAGTATATGGAGTGGAGTTGTGTTAGGTATGCGCATAGTTGTGTTATCAAATGTATCTTGGATAGTTGGTGATGGGTACACTGCCCGATTTTGGGCTGATCGATGGTGTAGCTCTGAATCTTTGAGAAGCCTGACCAATTGACACTACCCACAAGACATGAAGCTTTGAAAATCAGAGACATGTGGACAGATGGGACAAGTTGGAAGCTAGATCAAATTGCACCTTGGGTTGATGAAAATATAACACTATCTTTGTTCGCACCTGTTGTAGATGGAGTGACTGGGGTGAAAGATAGTCTATCATGGTGTGCAACACCAAATGGACTATTCTCGGTCCGGTCCGCATATGAGCTGGTGACGAAGAATTCGTGACCTAGACAAGATATGAGGAGCATATTTACTCGTATATGGCGTGTAATAGTGATTGAGAGAGCTAAGTCCTTCCTTTGGATGATAGCTAATCAATGTCTTGTGGTGAATGCAGAGAGATTTCGAAGACGCTTGAGCAACACATCAGTATGTAGCATATGTAATAGTGGAGAAGAAACGATCATACACGTGCTAAGGGACTGTCGCTCGATTGAAGGAATATGGAGGTGCGTTGTACCGAGAGGTAAAATTCACAATTCTTTCAAGAACTCATATTAACCTGGTTGTTTCTAATCTAGGGGATACGACAATGGTGTGTGATATCCCTTGGGTAACGTTGTTTGCTATGGAACTTTGGTGGAGGTGGAAATGGCGGTGTGGTCGTGTCTTTGGGGAGATAGCTCGTTGTAGTGATTGCACGAAGTTCGAAATTGACGTTGCAAAAAAAGTATGGCGGTCACATGCGCTCATTATTCCACAGAGGGGTGAGATTCAGGAAGTTAGATGGATTGGGTGGTCTTTTCCAGGTGTTAATTGGTGTAAGTTAAACATGGATGGAGCTTCTCGGGGAAACCCGGGGAGAGCTACGGCTGGTGGTGTAGTAAGAGATGAGTTCGGTCAATGGAGGTTGGCTTTGCGTTGAATATTGGGCGATGTTCCGCACATATGACGAAGTTGTGGGGTGTGTATTACGGTTTGTATGTGGCATGGGAGAAAGGTGTGCGGTGATTGGAAGTAGAGATCGATTCGGAGATGGTAGTGGGTTTTTTTTCGACAGGGTATTGAAGACTCTCATCCCTCTCATTTCTAGTACGCATGTGTATAGAGAAGCAAATCGTTTGGCGGACAGCTTGGCGAATTTTGCTTTCTCTTTACATTTAGGCTTTCACTTATTAAGTGATGGTCCTTCTCTTGTTCATTCGTTTTTTGTTTTGGATTTGAATGGTGCTGTTAGCCAAAGACTCATCCCTGTTTAGTTTGTTATTTTAGTTTTATTTTAGGTCGGAGAGTATTTCTCTCCGCCCCCCCCCCTCCCCTCGAAAAAAAGTAATTAATAATTTCTTATATATTAAGAATTAAAAAAAAAAATAAACGAAATAAGGGTTGTATACTTCAAAGTGAATAGAGTACGTAGACAAAATAAAAAAAGTAAATAAAAGAAATTTAGTAGTGAGTAGAGATAATTATGATAAGACATGACTTAAAATAATTCTGAATTTTGTGATAGTTAAAAATTTTCCTTAACATTGTTTAATAGATTAATAAGCTACAAAATTTTGACTTTAAAAAAAAAAAATTTCTTTTTCAAAATAGGATCCTAAATTTTTTAAAAATTATATTGGGTTCTCGTACACACTTCACACAATCTAAAAACCGGTTCTAAATGTGATCACCGAAATCAGTAAATTCATGTCACGTAATTTAGCTAGATTCTTTCATTAATCATTGTTCCTTCTTCTCATTGCCTATCTTAAGCTATAATTAATCGTTATACTCTTTCTTATTTAGCTTAAGCTACTTCTTTGTACCACATTTTTAGTTTTTTCAAATTATATGGCATTTAGTTAAGGCTATATCATGTATTTTTCTTTATGCAATTTAAATAGAATATTTTCTTAACATAAAAAAAGAGAAGGAGAAAAGAAAGAAGGGTTGTGTTTAACAAGGAGGAGGAATAAACGGCCCGTGTCTAGTGAGGCTTGCTAGGGTTTTGTGATAAATTTAATTAATATAACACAATGTTATGAATAATATTGTGGGATTATAACATTTTATAATTTTGTTACTAGTAAGGCCATCTACATTGCTATATCTCTAAATGGGTTTCTTAAATTTTATTTTAATATTTTTTAATCTTTATCTTTCTTTAAGAATCTTAAAAATCTTATTTCACTTCTTCTTTATCCATTGGTGGATTTCCATAAGGTTCTTAAAAAACCCCAAATCTGAAATTAGGGTTGTGCTTNGTATTGTATTAGTATGTATCGATACTTAGGGTTTAAAGAACGCTTATCTTTATTAACTTAAGAAAAACTCTCTCAAAACTTAAGTCTCACAAAACCCATAGAGAATATCACGCATTGATACCTCTATTTATAATAACCAAGAAAACCCTAATCTAACTAGGAAAATGATTTACATATTTAATTAGATAACTCCTAATAATATGGATATATTTATATATCTCCTAAATATATTCTTGGTCTTATCTTATTCCTTTTATTTTACTTCAAGATA